>CAUYPK010123299.1:0-16961 GCA_963574355.1 Loris lydekkerianus | reverse complement strand
TGGTTTTCTTTCATCTGGCAGCTTTCAGAATTTTCTCCTTCATATTAACTTTAGTGAAATTGATTATGATGTGTCTGGGGGATGTCTTATTCGGGTTGAGTCGTGCTGGAGTTCTGAAACTGTCTGCTATCTGAATTTCAGTATCTCTTGGCATGTCTGGAAAATTCTCCTTCATAATCTCATGGAGAAGAGACTCTATGCCTTGTGAAGCCACTTCATCACTTTTGGGGATCCCTATAAGACGAATATTGGTTTTCTTCGAATTATCCCAGAGCTCTCTGAGAGAGTGGCCTGTTTTTGCTCTCCATTTCTCTTCTTCTTTGAGGGTTTGGGAGTGTTCCCAAGCTTTGTCTTCAATGTCAGAAACCCTTTCTTCTGCTTGCTCTATTCTGTTACTGGGGGATTCTACTGTGTTTCTCAGATCTTTGAGGGATGCAACTTTTTGTCTCAATGTGTCAAAATCTTTGGTCATTTGGTCTTTGAATTCATTGAATTCTTGAGATAACTTTTGGAATTCTAATTCAATCTTGTTTGCTATCCAGATTTTGAATTCAATTTCTGACATCTCAGCTATTTGTTTGTACATTGGGTCTTGTGTTGTTTCTGCCCCATTGATCCTTGGGGGGGTTGATCTACTCTGATTATTCATATTGCTAGAGTTTTTCTGTTGATTTCGCCTCATGATTGCTTTTCACCGTTGCCTCTGGCCGTCCTCCGAGTTGGGGAGGTGTGTCTCCAAGATTAGACCCCAGCGGGATCACTCTATTGTTGCTGGATCTTTGTAGGGTTTGACCCTGTGTAGTTCCTCTGGGGCTGCTCTAGCTAGGGAGTTCTGGTTGTGGAAGCAGCTCCGGTGTGTGACACACCCGGATCCAGCAACAGTGCTGGGGGTGGTGCTCACGGTTTTGGGAGTGTCTGCCTCCCAGTGACTTTGGCACAGAGAGCCCTAGGCTCCAGCAGTCTCTGACCAGGAGAATGGCTCTGCACAGAGGCAGGGAGGGCTCCAGAGGGCACGCAGCTACCAGAGTCCCTGGCCAGATGAACGGGCTAGTGTGGAGGCTGGGAGAACACAGTAGTGAGGACGCAGGGTTGAGTGGCTCCTGCAGTTTCTAGTCAGAGAATGCGGAGGCCCGGTGGGTTTGGGTCACTGTTCGGGGGTTGCTGTACAGCTCTTATGGAGGTCTGGGCGGCGCCAAGCCCAGGAGTTTGAGGTTGCTATGAGCTGTGACGTCACAGCACTCTACCCAGGGCAACAGCCCAAGGCTCCGGTGTCTAAAAATCTAAATATTGACATTAACCTTCTTATGTTTCAGAAATACTGGTAGAGAAAATAAATATGTTTTTAATTTTTGGGGGGTGTTCCCAGGAGGCTAAGACCCTTTGACTTCTCATTTCTAATTCTCTGGAAAGAGAAATTGGAATCAATCTTTTCCAGGAGCCAGGTTATCTATTTTTAGCTTCAGCTGATTAAGACCATGTTATCTAAATAGGAATGAATATGAACTGTGTGTACCTTTTCCTCCTGAGCAGTACTTAAAGGTTTCTATGATACCAATGGGGTATGTTCTTGAACAAATGCTCTCACAGTAAATTGCCCTTAGTTGAGTTCATGGAGGAGCATGGTTGGGTCAAGTTGGGTCAACTTTTCTTTAAACGGTGCTTTTATTTAATGCTTTTCAAGGGAAATTCAGTTAAAGTTAAGTCTTATCACATAGAAATTTCATTTTGCTAAACATAGACCCTAAAATTTGTTCAACTAGCAAGTGATGAGGTAGAGAAGAAAATTAACTAAGGCCAAAAGGAGAAAAACAGGAAATTATAATATATGTTTGTAAAGCAGAAATTGGTGTCATTATGATGGTGGCAAATGAGATGCAGAAAGTGAGAAATAAAAAACACGGCAGTTGGATGAAGACGGCTGAAATTGAAGGGAAGGTAGGGTGAGGCTCAAATCTAGAGCTTTGCTCAAGTGGGAAGTGAAGAAGAGAAGCAGAAGTGAAAGCATAAATGTACCAGCAAGGAGAAGCCAGAGAAATTACCATTAGTAAAACAGCAACGTTGCCAGAATTTGCTAAGACAGACTCAGAAGAATAAATACTATCTGGCTGTAAATTCAGAACTAGGTTTGGGCACTTTGGCCCATGATGTTAGGAGAAATGTAGAAGGGAAATAGCTGCTGTGCAGATTTAAAAGACAAAATAGAATTATAGGAAATGAGAAGGTAGCAGAAAAGGAAATTATAGGGAATGAGAAGACCCCAGTAAAGAAGACTGCCACTTTTTCTCCATGGAGAGACTGATGATATTCAAGGAAAATGAAGAACTTTAGGGGAGCGCAGCTGAGTCAGCAGAAGAAAGGCAGGTAATAGCCAAGGTACTTGGACAGGACAGTACTGGATTTTCCACATCTGTTGGCTACCTTAAATCTTATTTCTTCTTTTTCTCCCCAAACCCAAAATGCTCTCTCTCCTCTCTGCATGTTCCTTAAACAGTGACAACTTTAAAAGACTCCAGATGGCTTTGAAAAAATTTGAAAGCCATCCAAGGTGCACTGCAGGCCTTTGTAGACGCCCCATGTGGAGCCAGTCTGAGAACTCTATAGTTTTTCTGTTTGGATTGTGTCCTGCAGATGAGCTGCAGGGTCAGCATGCATGTGCATGCGTACACACACACACACACACACACACACACACACACACACACACACACTCATTTAAAAATTAAAGATAAGCCAGGGCTAAGCCCTGTGTGCTCAGAAGTAAAAACACAAGTTCTCTTTGCTCTGAGTTCTTGTAGGCCAGTTGTCCTTGGTATTCATCACTCTGTACCCTGCCTTGCCTTGCTGTGGGTAGAAGGCAAGGACACAACGATCAGCTGAAAAGCTCATTCCCTGCTTCTCAGATATCAGTTTATAACTGTGGATTCACTGTGTTTGGGTAGAAATTTAACCCAGCATGGCTTCATTGGGAATATATTAGAAAGATTTATAGAGTCAACCAATTTTGCCTGGTTTTTCTCTAGGACTATCGAAAATATAATTATCTATAGAAAGCCAATCTCTAAAAGTTGAAATGACTTTAACAATAGCCAGCAAGCATAAGCAGGTAGTTTTAGAAGATGGGTATACTGTGTAAAGCTAATTTTCAAATTCTATTTTCTCAAGGAACAAAGTGATTAGGAATTAAAGAATCATATAAGGATCAGTTGGAATCACTGCTTTCTTGGGAAGAAACAATCCTCAGTTTTAAGATAATATAAGAATGCCAAAAACATTGAAGGATATGATATATTCACACATGGATTCAAATTCTAGAGAAAAAGCAAAAGGTGCGTATGCGTGAGAGAGAGAGAAAGGAGGAATAAAATATTTGTTCTTTTGATAGGTTGACTGATTTCTAACAGGGTGATTTGTGCTGAAAATATATTTTTGAGGCTGTCTAGCTCCTAATTCACTAGGTGCAGGTGTTAACATCAGCATGACTGTTGGCCGTGCGTAAACTGATGTTTAACATTAGTACATCTTATGTTCCATTTGTCAATGTGAGACACCAGGGATGGGTGGATACACAGAGGAACTGGTTCGGTCTGCTTGGGTGAATTTCCAACCTCTTCCAGGATAGTAATGATAGATGTGAGAATTTTATTAGAATTCTAGTTATTTAGTCAAATAAAAGATGGAATGACATCTTTCCATCACCATGGAAGCTCTCTGCACTCCACTTAGAAACATCATGAGAAATCCTTGACAGGGTCATTAAAGGGATACTGTATGTTCGTGGTTGCTGCTTTTCTCCAACGTACATGCAGTAAGATTTTCAGAGAGTTAAGGGGAGATTCAAAGGGGACTTAAATCACACATTGGTTATTGATAGGACAATATTATCATCAGAAAACTATTTGCACACAGGGAGAAATTTCCATCTATTATACAAAGATAAAAATCACCAGTGACTATGTTTGAGCAACACACTATCTAGTGAAACATGAATCTATTCATAATAGCAGCAGGGAAATCAACAGTTTGCCATCAGCGTTTGTAAGGTGGGGGGACTGTTTCTCTAACTTTAGTCACTCAGGTTCCACCCTCACAAATTTTACAACATATAAAATCACCTTTACTGCTATGTACTAAATATTTTCTTTAAATTGACTACGTTTGCTGAAATAAATTTACGTTAAACAAAATTAAATACAACAAAAATAAATCAATGTCATTAAATTCTGCCTGGATATTGTTATTGCCTAAGATTCTGTCTCTAGGTCTGTACTTTTCCTGTTTTAAAAAAAATGATTTTAGCAGATTTTAGAGGAGTGTTAGTGACCGTTATCAACCTGAGACTTTCTTCTAAAAAGAATCAGAGAGAGTAAAGGAAAACTAAAAGACAGTAACAGTGTTATTTAAGGTAGAGTTCCTTAATCTCGCATAAGCATTTGCATAGCACCCCAATCACCTCCAGGGCAGATCTCCCACACTCTGGGAAACCCTGGGGTGAAAGGGAATATGCAAAGTCAACGGGAGCTCAAGAGACACATTCAATTGAGCCCTTGCTAAGGGGAGGCAGACAACTCTCCAGGATCTATCTGACCCACACTGGGCATTGTCAACACAACCGCTGTCACCAACTATTGAATGGAAAAAGGAAGCCACTAGAGCAAGGCTGAGACCTGGGCAAGTACTGAGAGACGAGTGACACAGGAAGGCAGTCAATTTTCTCATTACCCTAACCCTAAAGCCAAGCCATCCTCACCCACGAGGAGCCACATGGAGGGGGAGATAGTCAGAAGATAGAAGAAACTTCTGGTTGTTTTATAAACATGTGAATCACACCTTCCCAATCCACTTTATTTTAAGTAATATCATTTCCCATCTTATTCTCTATCACCTGGTCCTGTGTCATTTTATTTCATAGCACTTACTACCACCTGGCATTGTATAAATTTTGCTGTTTACATACACAAAATAATCATATTATTTATATTTGTTTATCTGCTTGCTTGTTGACTGATTATCTCCACTACTAGAATGTAAAACTGGGATATAGGTATTTTTGTGTTTTGTTCACAGCTACATTTGAGGTCCCTGGGACATTATCTAGCATATAGTAGGTGCTAAATAAATATTTGCTTAATAAATATAAATAAATGAACGAACAGCCTTCAGAAAGGAGTTAGATAAGGGATTTTAATTCACCTACAAATGTGGATAATTGTAAGTATCAGTTGAATTATATTTAGTATTATATAATGTATTATGTGATCCAATGTCAGTGATGTGTATCTGTTGGTAGAAAAAAAACCCCAAAATTGTTGGCACAGAGTTGGGAATAAGGATCTGATGTTTTAACATTTTCATAGACTTTTGGAAGAAACTTAGGGGCAAGTCTTCTGTTGGCTGCTTAGAAGATGCTTGCTAAGCACCATTGATTTGTCATCTCTCATAGTGACTGATATTCTTGATTACCTGCAAAGGAGGGGGTGGGGGGAATGAATCCAGCCACTAGCAATGAAGCTCTGCTTCTGGGTGTACCTAAGCAGAGTACGGCCCTTTGTAAAAAGCTGAGTTGAAGCAACCAGTGGGCAGAAGAAATTCCCTCATGCAGGATTCACAGGTGTTCAATGAAATACAACTCTCTGGTTTGACGGTGGGTAGATACAAAGAAAAGCAGAGGAGGAAGGAAAATGCGGTCAAATAAGTTGGAGACACTTTGAGTTAAACAAAGTCAGGCAACCTCTCATAAGGCTTTCAGAGGTGAATGCACTGGATTCCCCAAGTATATTTCACCACAGGATGCTTCTCCCACCTCCCTGACACCCAAGGATTCCACAGACTGAGGGCCCCATGGGCTCACTTCCACAACCTTGGTGCATTGCTGTGGAATGCTGGGAACTCTTCCATTTGAAGCAGAATCCTGGGTGGAAACACATATTACTGGCCCTTTCTGAGCAAAGGCGTGGAGTCCAAGAGAACAGTCAAGAGCTGTGACTGCATTTATTCTCAAATTCATGGAGGTGCTCACAGACAACATTCTGGAGGATGTGTTTCTAATATATCAGGCAACACAAGAACAGGCATCTTGTGTGTGAAGTGCAGTCCATACTGTTGGTCAATAAAATGGTGGATGTAGTATAAATGGTAATGAACCACGTTCTAAAGTCCCATTTTCCCATGACCTTCAATGGATACTTTTCCAGGTCTCAGTTTCCTTATTTGTAAACAGACAGAATTAGATTAAGCAGTCTTTGAAGTCCCTTCCCACTTGAACACTCAGTAATTAAATGGCCTTTGGATATCTATTCCAGCCTGATGATTGTTTTATTCTAAAGGACAAACAGATAAGACACGGATGTGGAAAGAATAGCTAATCAATTGAAGCGTGGAAGTTACTGGCTGAATAATGATTTTCATATCTAGGATGCAAAACCTTTAAAAAGCCACCTTCCCTAATGAGTCTGTAAATAGACCTCTGCAGACGAGATTTAAACATGTCTGAGGTTTGTGCCCAGTGTGCACGAACAGAGCCCCACGGCATTTGTTTAATGATTTAATTTTTGTATTAATTTCTGAGTTCTGTAGAGAGGACAAAAGACAAATTTTATTTTTTCTCATTGTAGTGTTCCTTGAAATGGCATTCTTGATCTACAGCCAACAGGATTCTTGATGTTTAAATCGAAGCTCCTAGTGACTCAGACTTTAATTGGATACACCTCTTGCCTCAGACTATTGATAATTAGTCTATTAAGCTTTAAGGAACTACATACCTCCAAGCCCTCAGAGTAAATACTACAGCGGCAATAAAGAAGATGTGATTTATTATACTAACTCTTGTAAGGTTACACAACTGTATGGGTAACAGTTTCGGTGCTTCTCTCTCTAGCACCTCCTCCTTGCAGTCTCCCTATGAGCCAAGCTACCAAATTCAAAGGGAGGAAAGATTTCATAAAGGGGATGACTCCTTCATGCAGGGTGGGATAGTGACAACTCAAGGGTTTTCTGACCTAAACTAGAATCAGAATTGGAAGCTCCAGGTGACAGTTTTGAATTTGCCACTGATGGACAAGAGAGTGCTAGGAAACACCCTCAACTTGCCTGTGTCCCGGAGTTTCTGATATAAAATATATATGTTAGAATGAAATATCTGGGATGTCCCTCCTTGTTAAATTTTTTAAAAAGTATTCATTTTTATTTTCAGAGAATGAGATTAGGGAAGGAAGGAGAGTCAGTTATACGTTGGCAGGGAGTTAGGGAATGAATGCAAAGAACATGGGCTTAAGAATCCAGTGCGTCTGTGTTCTGATCTTAAACTCTGCACTCTAAAGATAATTTCTGAGCAGAAAGGCAAGAGGATGGACCTGGGAAGGGCTTACAGATAATACTAACAGTCTTTCCCTTAAACCAGCTAAGTGGGTGTTATTTGTGTTATGATTATTCATACTTTGTCCACATCTTATTCATTCTTTTTTATCTAGTCACTATTTAGTATGTATTAAAACAAAATTAAAAGTAGACAAATATGACTCTTCAATAGAAAAAGGGGAGCATGCCTTACATTTCTGTCCAAACTGAATATATAGATATATATATATATTTTTCTATAGCACTTTCTACTGTTACACCTTTGTCCTCCCCCCTCACCCCCCCAAGGGACCTTTATCTACCTGTCTTCATTTTCCACTTCTCTCCCTCAACCCTCCTCTAGTTTCTCCAGGGTTTCTCAAACACATTTTACTTTGTAATGCCTCTATGTCTTTCCGCATGTTGTCACTGCCTGAATGTCTCAATCCCTACCTAGTCTTTCTATTTCATTTCCAGTGCTTCCAGTGCTTCTGTGAAGATTTCTCCAACTTCCCCCAGGAGTAGGAGCTTCTTAGCTCCTACTTGAATTTCATTGTGTGTCTCTGCATTGACAGCTGCACATTATAATGGTTTGCATACCTGGTTTCTGCTTGGACTGTGAACTACTTAATGGCAGAGATTGAATCTTGGGCATGTAAGTCTGTGTGGTCTGCTTATCCATTCCCTCTTCCTGTCTCTCTCCCCATGCACAACTCAGGTGCTTGGAGGTGGCTGATAACTGAAATGTAGAAAAACAAATAGTCATCCTTCCATAACTGTAGGTTACGCATCGTGGATTCAACCAACTATTGCTGAAAAATATGGTGGGGTAGGAAACAATAAAAAAGTACAAAAATAATAAAGGATGCAAACAAAAAGTAATACAACTATTTACATAGCACTTACATTATGTTAGGTATTATAGGTAACCTACAGATGATTTAAAGTATACAGGAGGATATGCATATGTTATACCAAATACTATTCCTCTTATATAAAAGGATCTGGACTGAGCATTTGAGGGTTTTGATATCTGTAGGGATCCTGGAACCAATCCCCCATGGATACTAAGTGATGACTATATAGAATAAATGAATGGATATGTTGACTGTTCCTTAGTGTAAAGGAAAGGGATAGCAGGAAGAAGTTGAGCAGTGGATAGATAGGTGTTTCATAAACAGAAGTTGAAGAACTTTTTTTTTTTTTTTTGCAGTTTTTGGCTGGGGCTGGGATTGAACCCGCCACCTCCGGCATACAGGGCCAGGGCCGGTGCCCTACCATTTTGAGCCACAGGTGCCGCCCAGAAGTTGAAGAACTTTTGTGGATGGGAATTGGGCTTGACATTACGAATGTACATTCTAAGGAGAGGATGTGAGTAGCCTTGCTTGAGTACCCTTAGTATTTGGGGATGACTGAGGAAGATCCAGAATGTATCTAGAGGTTAAAATTCAGGGACTTCAGCTGTGGTTATAACCCTCTTTCCATGGGGAAGGCTATTTGATATGCTTTGTCAAATATACAGATTATTCACAAAAAATTGCTTACAGCTCTAATAGTTTTATTGACACTATTAGTTAACATATGAAACAATTTTATTTTGCAAGTTTCAGAAAAACTATCATACACACTCTTCAAAAAGGAAGAATTTTTCTCTTTTTTATGGTCCGGGACTATTTCTATTTTCTTCTGAAGCACTCTCCCACCTTCATTTTTCATTACGTCCCTTTTCATCCCCAGTGACATTTTCATTCCTATTATTCATACTCCTGGAATTCCTTTCAATTTCCTTATCGAACTTTAGTTATCCTTCAAGGACTAGTTCAAGTCCACTTCTTGTGTCAGATCTTCCCTGGTTACAAGTGTTACCAAGTTTCAGTCAGTGCTAAAGGCACCTGGCCTGTGCATGCTGACTTAGCTCCTCCTTCTGTTTCACCCTGAACCTTCTCCTCCTAGTTCATTCATGTTGGTGCTGCTGGAGAGCAGGCCTTCTGAAGTCAAGGTTACACACACAACTTCATATCCTTGTGGCCCCAGTGTATTATAAATCACACAATCCTCACTTAATACTTACTTGATGATTTGGTTGCTGACAGGGAAATTACTAACAAAGACAAATTGCCAGTATGATAACCAAGTTCTTGTTAAATGACTGACTCTGCAAAGTACATTTTTTGTCTTATCCTTAGAGGCAGACATAAGGGAAAAGAACCACAATAATAACTTCTAAAATTCTCAGCTTTTGAGAAGTGTTCATTTTTAGAAGGAGGAAGAGGGCAAAAGGTGACTCTAAGATAACTGAGTCTTGTCTTTTGAGATCCAGGAGTAGAATGGTTTCAAGATAGTACATTCCAGTAGGGTCACATTGGGAACTTGACCTGAGCTGATCTAGCTTTGCCTCTCTCATTGAGGGGATCACTACTTAGATTTTATATGTTATTTCCCCCTACCATTTATAAAAGACAATTCGATTTAGTTTCATTTCTTATTAATATTTATAAGTTTTTAAATGTTTACTACCTTCTGATATTTTCATTCTGCATTTAATATATTTGCTCATAAATCTTCATGTATTATCTTTGATCATTTCCCAAGACTAGATTCCTACAGGTGAGATTTCTGAGTTGTAGCATCTGGATCTTCTTAAAAGTACATATCTTTAGATTGTGTTTTAGAAAATGGAGAGAAAATTATTATTTGGGCCGTGATGGTGAGAAAGAGGAATGTTATGGCTTGATTTTTATAGATTTTCCTGAAAGATCCTTTCTGTTTCATTTTTCCAGCTAATCTAATGCACCATTTTCCCTTCATCACCCACAGCATAAACATATACAAGTGTAGTGATGCAGAAATGGTCTTGCCAGGGCACCATTTTGTATGAGATTCTGCTTAAGTCATTTTGGCCACTCTGGGAAATATTAAGGTTGATTCAACCCAAACGACTTTTGATATTTCCTGTAATGGTTCTGCATTTCAGGATTTTATGAAGACAGAAGTAGGAGTAGTTAATGACGAATAAACTCACAATCGAATGAGAACTCTAGACTCTAAACTGAAGTGTAATTACATAGAATAATCGTGTGTGTGTGTGTATATATATATATATATACACACATTATTGTACATTCCCTCCTCACTAGATATACATCTGTACATTTATTATTAATACACATTCCCTTCCCACTAAAGAATTGGTGAAAAAACCCAGGCTGGTGTGTCTAAAAAACTGTGGGCTCTATCACATTCCTAGATTGGCTGCCTCCTACTTTGCATAGCCCAAGATTTGCTGATTGTTCTGTCTGAACCCCACAGTTTTCTCCCTTGAGGTCCTCAAAGATATGGAGAAATATGTCTCTGCCTGCACATTCACCCAAAGTTTACTTTAAGTGAGTTTAGGCATCAATAATACAAAACTATGGATGTTTTGCCACTTTCAATGAACTCTGTGAAAAACTTGTCTCTAATGACTTGCTAGCAAAGAAAGACAGGTCTTTGCAGTGGGGCCCTGCATATTTCTGGCTATGTAACCAGAGTTCACTGTGTTCTCTGGCTGGCTTCTTTTGGCTTCTGACTTTATGTGTTCTGGGTATACTGTAGAAAAAGATGTTAAATTTTGCTCTGGTTAATCAAGTACAAAAGTTCCTGATGCGTGTGTGAGCTGTAGATGAGTTTTCTCCATTAACTGTAAACTTAGATATCACGACATTCACCTCGTCTTTGAACTCTGGCTGAACCCTAGACATGCTTCTACTGTCATGATCGCTTTAGTTATCGATCTTATCCACAGACTAGTGTGCAAAGGGCTCTGTTTTTCTCACATTATATTTCAGCGCCTCACTCAGCAGGTTGGAAATTTTGTCAAATTATTTGTTGTTAAGCTGTTGTCAAACATTTGAAATATCTACTTAGCTATTTCTGCTCAGCGTTTTGCCATTTAATTGCTTCATCTCCCTCTTGTGGATCACAATTATTCAAAAAAAATGAAAGTACTGACTCAGTGCCAGGAATGAGGTTTGACGTGCTTATATTCTGTCTCACGGAATGCTGTCACTGATCTATATGAAGAATCCGTGTTTTCCAAACTTGAATTCACAAACTTGGTGTGACCATAAACTATTTAAATTTTAGTTAGCAAATTCATTTTTATAAATAGGTTTACAAAGATATAAAGATGAATTCAAATATGGGTTTCCATTTAATGAATCATTATAATTAAAAATATATGTGGTAGGGCCTCTGTGAGTTGACCAACCAAGGGACTGTAACAAACTGCTCAACATAGAGATATGGTCGACATAAGGAACTGGGCTCACTGTATTGATAGGTACATGTGGTATGTGTCCAGTCCATGAAAATTAGGTCAACTTAAGGAGGTGGTCAATGTAGGGAAGTGGTAAACTACAGAGGTTCTACTGTAGTGCCACTGGGATTATACACAGTATATATACACTGTATCAGTAAAGATGGATAAAATTATGCAGTGGTCTAAAACAAAAATCAAAAACCAAAACCTTAGTGTTTTAAAACAAGGTTTACTTCTCGTTCATGAAGCATGTTCATGCTTTTAGGGGACTCAGTTTCATATTTGCTTTTACTTAGGTTTGCAGGCCAATGGAAATTCTACTGTCTAGAACATTGCTGATCTGTATAGAGGGGCAATAGTGAAGCACTTGGGTTTTAAGGTCTTCTGCCAGGAAACAGCATGCATTCCTTCAGCATATATTTCATTGGTCAAGGCAATTCATATGGTTAACCAGACTCCAAAGGGGTAAGGTAGCATAATTCTTCCACGTGTGCACAAAGAGGAGAAATATTTAGTGTACAGGACTAATGACTACCTCTGTCTGTGTTCTGTGATCCAACATGCAGCTCACTCTTTCCCTCTGCCAAGTAACCTAAGAAAATAATAATAATTCCAAGGAAAAGGTCAGCCATGGAAGATCCATGATTTTACAAAAGGCTATAGGTAAACCAAGTGCAGGAGTGGCCAGGAGAGACTGGGAATCTTACCCCAGGATTAACATTAAGACAAGCCAAAAAAACCATAATCTCTGAAAAATGTAATTGCAAATCAGAGCAGAATAAGAGTGTCGTGAACCTGTAAGAATTGCCAAAGAACGTTTTTTATCTCAAACATGCTTATTTGATTTCATCTGTATCTATGGCTAAAGAGAGTAAAAGAGGCCTCATATACCTTGTCTGAAGGCAGATCATGAAATTGCCTAAGACTCACAGTGTGCTTATGTTGCCTTGATAAAGTGTAAGAGGCTTCATAGACGTTTTCCATGTAAAATAATTATTCTCAGCCTTTTTGAGTCACACATTCCATTTAAAACATAATCATACAATTCAATGAAGAAAGAATAGCCTTTTAAATGAAATGAACCTTGACCTAAAACTCATATTTATACAAAAATTACCTCAAATAGATTGTGTAATTAAAATAAAAGTGTAAACCAATAAAACCTAAAGGAACAGTATGGTAGAAAACCTTTGGAACCTATGACTAGGTAAGGAATTATTAGACTTGACCAAAAGTATAATCTATAAAAGAAAAAACCGATAAATTGGAACTTATCAAAATTAAATTTTTTTTCTTCTACGACCTTGTTAAGAGAATGAAAAGACAGGCTGCAGATAGGATGAAAATATTTGTAAACCCTATTCTTCAAATTACTAGTATCTAGAATATATGTAGAATTCTTAAAATGTTATAGCAAAAAACATGCAAAATTTTTTAATTAGAAAAGGGGAAAAAGACATAAAGAAATATTTCACCAGAGAGGATGTACAGATGGAAAATAAGTGCATGAAAAGATGTTCAACATAATTAGTCATTTGAGAAGTGCAAATTAAAACAATGAGAAATAACTTATCTATCAGAATGACTAAAATAAAAAAAAATAATATTAATGACAGAACCAAATCTTGGAAGGAATGCAGAGAAACAGATCATTCAAACATTGGTATGTAAAATGTACAGAAACTCTGTGAAACAGTTTGAGGGCTTCTTATGAAACTAATTGTGTATGTTAGTTTTCTTGGGCTACCATAACAAAATCCTACAGACTGGATGGCTTAGGTACCACAAATTTATTTTCTGACTGTTCTGGAGGCTGGAATTCCAAGGTCAAGATGTTGGCAGGTTTGGTGCCTTCAGGTCTCTCTGCTTGGCTTGCAGGTGCCTGGCCGCCTTCTCTCTGCATCTTCATGTGGCCCCCTTGGTCTGTCCTCTTGTCCTGGCATCCTTTTCTTACAAGGATACCAGTTGTGTAGGATGACAGCCCACCTACATGATGTTGTTTTACTTTATTAAAGGTTCTTTCTCCAAATATAGTCATGTTATGAGATAATAGGGGTTAGAGTTTCAACATGCAAATTTTAGGGGGACATAATTCAAACCATAACACCATGTAACTATCATATGACTTAGCAATTGTGCTCTGGAGCATTTATCTCGGAAAAAATAAGACAAGTTAAAAAAATATGTATGTAATTGTTCATAGCAGCTGTGTTACCATTAGCCAAGCATCTGGAAACAACCCAGATGTCCTTCAGTTGGTAAATGTTAAATTAATTGGTGAATCCATACCAAGGAAAACTGTTCAGCAATAAAAAGGAAGGAACTATTGACACATACAACAATTTGGATGAGTTAAAAATTCTAATCTCAAAAATCACTCTATAATTTCATTTATATAGCACTGTAGAAAAGACACAATTGTAGAATAGAGAACTAATTAGTAGTTTCCAGAGCTTAGAGTTAGGGGGTGAGGGTAAGGAGATGGTTGTGCTATCAGAGGGCAGCATGAGGGAGTCTTGTGGTGGAAGTGTTCTGTATCTTAAATGTACCAATGTTAAACCATTTTTGTTGAGCTTTTTCTCCTCTTTTTTTCTTAATGAGTCTTGCTGGATATTTATTAATATTTTGGCTTTTCCAAGAACAAACTTTCAATTTTGTTGATTTTCTATACTCTAGACTATTTTTTCCCACTGATTTCTGCTCTTATCTATATTATTCTGTTGAAAGTCTGACTCTGAGACAGACCCTGTGATAGGGGTTGGCATGCAGAAGATTTTTTTATAGACAGAGTCTGACTTTATCTCCCTCAGTAGAGTGCTGTGGTGTTACAGCTCACAGAAACCTCCTACTCCTAGGTTTAGGCAATTCTCTTGCCTCAGCCTCCCAAGTAGCTGGGACTACAGGCACCTGTCCACAACGCTCAGCTATTTTTTTTGTTGCAGTTTGGCTGGGGCCGGGTTTGAACCCTCCACCCTCGATAAATGGGGCTGGGCCCTACTCACTGAACCACAGGCACTGCCCGCCATGAAGAATATTTATTAGAGATTAACTCCTGAGGAAGGAAGGAGGCTGAACACCCTGCTTGCCTGGGGGAGAGGTATAATTGTGATTTAGGCTGGAAAAAGCCAAAACAGCATTATAGGGAGCTCTAACAGCATATTAGCTGTCAGGGGTGTTCTGCATTGGTCTGGAATGTCTGGGACTTTGTAGCTACCATTACTCAGTCTCTGAATGTGAGTGACCTAAGGAGGGCATGGCCTTGAGTAAGGAGGCTCTTTGCAATCGGGGTGAACCCCAAGGGAGCTAGACAGCCAGGGGTTATATGCTGGCCTCTGGGACCATCCATCTGCACTGATACTGACAAGTGCTCTCTGCGGTCACCATGGTCTACTTCCTTCTTTGAGAATACTTGTCTTCTCTCACTAGACACTGAAGGTGGTTACTTAGATTATTCTTTTAATCCTCTATTATTTTCATTTGAAGCCAGTACATTTTCTTGTAGGCACTTCTTTAGCATCATTTCAAGGACTTTGATGTTGCATTTTCATTATTTTTACTTCAGAATATTTTCTAATGCCTACTGTGACTTCTTTTGTGACACACAGGCTATTTACAATTATGTTGTTAATCTCTAGATATTGGGGATTTTAATTCTCTTTTAGATATTGAGTTCTAGTTATTTTCACTGTGGTCAGAAAACATATTCTGAATGAGTCAATCCTTTGATATGTAATAAGGACAACCATACAGTGTACATTGTCATTATTTTTTGTATATTTGAAAAGTTTGTGTATTCTCCATTTGTTAGTATAGAGTTGATAGATCTTTTCTTTCTTTCTTTTGAGACAGAGTGTCTCCTTTGGTGGAGTGCTATGGCATTATAGCTCACAGAAACCTCAAATTTTGGGGCTCAAGCAATCCTCTTGCCTCACACTCTCAAGTAGCTGGGAGTATAGGTGCCCAGCACAATGTCTGGCTAGTTTTTCTATTTTTAGTAGAGATGGGGTCTCACTCTTGTTCAGGCTGGTCTTGAACTCCTGAGCTCAAGCCATCCTCCTGACTCAACTTCTCAGAGTGCTGGGATTACAGGCATGAGCCACTGTGACCAGCCCATAAATCTTATTTTAGTCAAGTTAATGGAGTTTTAAAAAAATTCTATATATTAGTATAATTTATATCTGCTTGTATTATCTCTAGCAGAGCTAATGTGAAAATCTCCAAATATGATTATGAATCAGTATTTCTTCTAGTTCTGTCAGTTTTTATCACATATTTTAAACTATGAAATTACATTTAAGATTGTCATGTCTTCCTGATTAGTTGATCCTTTTATCACTATAAAATATCCTTCTTATCGTTAGTGCCTATATGGCTTGTCTTTATCTATCTTTTAGTTTTTTTTCTATTTATAGCCTTCTATTGAAAATGTGTCTTTTGTATAAACATATATTGAGTCATTAATTTTTAAAAATGCATTTTTATAACCTCCCTGTTTTACTTGGTATGATTTGGAACTTTGTGTTTACATTTAATGTAATTACTAATATGATTGGGTTGAAGGGTACAATTTGCTTTCTACTTTTCCCATCTTATTTGGTTCCTTTTTTACTATTTCATGCCTTCTTTTAGAATACTTAGTCTTGGTTATTATTCTATTTTATTGACTTCTTATTAACATAGTTTTGTACTTCTTTTAGTGTGCATGCTACATATCAAAATATACATCCTTAACTTAATACAGACTACCTTAAGTTAGAATTTTTACCATTTTATGAATAACATAAAGTTTTTAGCCCCTCCTGGTCTTTCTGCTATTCTTGTCAGATATGCTACTTTTATATATGGCACAAATCCCACAAAATATCATTTTTACTTGAATAGCCCTTTCTTAGAAAAAGTTTTTATTTTATATTTATTCTTTTCAGTTCTGTTTTTTCTTTCTAAATTTCATGACTCCACCTGGTATCATTTCTCTTCAATCTGAAGAAATTTTATTATTTCTTATAGTATGGTTCTGATGGCAACAAATATTCTCATCACTGTTTTCTCTAAAAATGTCTTTATTTAAAAAATATTTTTAATACTAGAGGAGAGTGCAGGGAAAACCCTTGAAGAAATAGGTTTAGGTGAGTATTTTATGAGGAGAACCCTCCAGGCAATTGAAGCAGCTTCAAAAATACATTACTGGGACTTGATCAAACTAAGGAGCTTTTGCACAGCCAAGAACATAGTAAGTAAAGCAAGCAGACAGCCCTCAGAATGGGAGGAGATATTTGCAGGATATATCTCTGACAAAGG
Organism: Loris lydekkerianus; assembly: GCA_963574355.1. Taxonomy (NCBI): domain Eukaryota; kingdom Metazoa; phylum Chordata; class Mammalia; order Primates; family Lorisidae; genus Loris; species Loris lydekkerianus. The sequence goes on along the minus strand of CAUYPK010123299.1, from coordinate 31 downwards.
TTTAATAACCAGAATCCACAGAGAACTCAAA
>CAUYPK010123297.1:0-19392 GCA_963574355.1 Loris lydekkerianus | reverse complement strand
GGTTTTAATGTTCACACTCCCAACAGCAAAGAATACTTATTTCCTTGTATTAAGGATAGCATACAACTTCTGTATTAATTTTTGGTTTTGCTCAGCTATTCCTTTTTCTTGGAAGCTTTAAGAAACTTTCAGAACCAGAGGACTCAGCCAATTCTGCCTCTTGGTCCCTGATTGAGACCTTGGCATTCCCTTTTTTCCTGGGCAGAGTGGTACCCTAAAGACAGCCCTGTTGGATTACATCAAACACTGCCACCCTGGGGACAGTGAGAAGCACAATATGATTGCCCTGTGCTTTAGCATGTGCCGGGAGATTGGACAGAACCATGAGGCAGCTGCCTGCATCCAACGGAAACTGATTGATTCTCAGTCCTGGGGTGAGTGAGGTCACAGAGCAACCCCAGGGCAATGCTGCTAGCCTAGGAAAGTTCTTAGGGCTAAGAATGGCAAGAGCCCATGATACTGGCTATTAAAAGCTGAAGTCAATATATCACTTAGAGGCATCCCTAGCTAGGCAGACAGGAGATGGAAGGTGGCAAAGAATTCTTAGGTATGACACCATAAGCATAAGCAACAAAGAAGAACGATCGGCTAGACTTCATCAAAAGTAAAAACTTTTGTGCTTAAAATCACACTATCAAGAAAATTTAAAGACAACCAACAGAGTAAAAGAAAGTATTTGTAAAGTATACATGTATATCTAATAAGGGCCTTACATCCAGAATATAGAAAGAACTCTTATGATTAAACAATAAAAAGACAAATAATCAAATTTAAAATGGGAAAAGAATCTGAATAGACATTTCTTCAAGGAAGAATGGACAATAAAGCACATAGAACTATGCTCAATATCATTAATCATCGGGGAATTGCAAATCAAGATTTTAAGATACCACTTTACATCCACTAGGATGGCTAGAAACACAAAGTCAGATAAAAGTGGTAACCAAAATGTGGAGGAAGTGGAACCCTTGCTCTCACATTGGTAAGAATGTTAAATGGGCACCCACATTGAAAAAAGGATGGAAGTTCTTTTGACTCTTACACGTAGTGTTACTATCTGACCTAACAATTTCACTCTTAGGTATATACCCAAGAGAGATAAAAACACGTCCAAACAAAAATCTTATATGAATGTTTATTATTATTCTGAACAATAGAATAAAAAGATAGAAACAACTCAAAGGTCCATCAGTATTTGAATGGATTCACGGAGAATGGATAAACAAAAAGTGGTACATTAGGGATGAAAGGATGGTTTAACATAGGCAAATCAATAAATATAATTCACTACACAAATAGACTAAAACCAAAAACCATATGATTACCTCAAGAGATGCAGAAAAAGCATTAAAAATTTTTAGCATCCCTTCATGATAAAGCATCTCAACAAACTAGGTGTCAAAAGGAACATACCTCAAAATAGTAAGATTCATATACAATAAATCCACACCTAACATCATATTGAATGGGGAATGTTGAAGGCATTTTCCCTAAGAACTGGAACAAGACAAGATGCCCACTTGTACTATTTTAAGCATAGTACTAGAAGTCTTAGCCAGAACAATCAGGGAAGAGAAAGAAATAAAAGGCATCTGAATTGGGAAAGAAGAAGTTAGATTATCTCTGTTCACTGATGATACAATCTTATATGTAGAAAATTCTAAAGACTCCTCCAAAAGACTCCTTGAGTTGATAAACAATTTCAGTAAAGTTGCAGGATACAAGATCAATATACAAAAATTAGTAGCATTTCTAGATACCAATAACAACTGTGGGGACAAGACTGACTTTATTTTCAAATGCTGATCTGCCAAATTAACTCCACATCTGGGAATACCTCCAAAAGGTCTGCTTGAGGTATTATTCTTTATGTAGGAAAACTTATTTATTATAAGTTTCATCTTTATCTCTAAACTGTCCTTGATGCTGGCGCTCTGTGACACTAGCAACATTCTATCATGGACCTACATGTTCCTTCTAGAGCACATACACATTTCCTCTTGATATAAGCTCTAGATCTGGGGCATTGAGGGGCAGAGATCTACTTGTCTTGCAGCCACCCAAGACCATACTTTTGTCCCTAAGTTTTCCTAATACATTATCCTATTCTGAAAAATTGGATTTGTCTGCCTTATTTTTTTGGTTTCTCAGCTCTTTCAGGACATGGGGATAGCTTTGCACATATGGCCCTTTCATAGAACAATGATAAAGCTGAGAACAAAATCAAAAACTAAGTCCCAGTTATGATAGCTACAAAAAATATATGAATAGAAATATATTTGAGGAGGTGAAAGATCTATACAAGAACTATAAAACATTGATGAAAAAAATCCTACATAACAGCAACAAACGGGAAAACATCCCATACTCAAGAATTAGAAGAATCAGTATCTTTAAAATGACCATACTGCCCAAAGCAATCTATAAATTCAATATAATTCCTATGAAATTACCAATGTCACTTTTCGCAGAATTAGAAGAAACAATCCAAAAATTTATATGAAACCAAAAAAAGGAACCTGAATAGCCAGAGAAATCATAAGCTAAAATAATAAGCTAGTGACATCACATTGCCTGACTTCAAATTATATTATAAGGCCATAGTAACAAAAACAGCATGGTACTGATATAAAAATAGCCACACATGTCAATGGTACAGAATAGAAGACCCAGAAATAAAGCCATATACCTGCAACCAACTGACCTTCAACAAAGTCAACAAAAATACATCTACCCCTGGGAAAAGAACACTCTATTTAATAAAGGTTGCTAGGAAAACTGGATAGTCATATGCATAATAATGAAACTGTATCCATATCTCTCACTATACATAAAAAAATTAATCCAGGATGGATTAAAGACTTAAATGTCAGAACATAAGACTTGAAAATATAGAAATCCTAAAAGAAAACGCAAGAAAAATTATTTTGGACATTGGTGTAGGCAAAAGATTTATGACTAAGTCCTCAAAAGCAAATGTAAAAAATCAGAAAATAGAAAAATGGGACTTAATTAAACTAAAAAGCTCTGCACAGCAAAATAAATAATCAACAGAGTAAATAGACAACCTACAGAATGTGAGAAAATATTTTCAAACTATGCAACTAACAAAGGGCTAATATCCAGAACCCACAAGGAACACCAACAACTCAACAACAAAAAAATGACAGTACCCCATTAAAAAGTGGGCAAAGGACATGAATAGGCATTTTTCAAGAGAAGACATACAATAGGCCAACAAACATGAAAAAAATACCCAGCATCACCAATCAGAGAAATTCAAATAAAAACCACAATGAGATATCATCTTACATGAGTAAAAATGGCTATTAATAAAAATTCAAAAAACAACAGATGTTGGCAAAATGTAGAGAAAAGGGAACACTTAATACCCTGATGGTGGGAATATAAATTAGTCCACCCTCTATGGAAAATAGTATGAAGATTTGTTAAAAAACTAAAAATAGAACTACCAGTCTATCCAGCAATTCCACTTGGCTTATCTACATAAAAGAAAATAAATCATTATATACCCACACCCATATGTTTATCACAGCATTATTCACAATAGCTAAGTCATGGAATCAACCTAAGTGTCCATCAATAAATGATTAAATAAAGACAATGTGGTGTTTATGCACCATGGACTACACTCAGCAATAAAAAAGAAAGAAATGTCTTTTGCTCTGACAGGGATAGAACTGAAAGCCATTATTTTAAGGGAAATAACTAAAAGGCAGGTGGTCAAATCGTGCATGTTCTCACTTATAAGTGAGAGCTAAACAGTGGGTGCATGTGGACACAGAGTGGAATAATGGACATCAGGAGGGAGGAATCAAAAATTACTTACTGCGTGCAATGTACTCTATTTTGGTGTTGGGTATGCTAAAAAGCTAAAAGATGTGATTGTGTTGGACTACACAATATATACAACATAACAAAAGTGCACTTGTATTGCCTAAATCTATAAAAATTTAAAACAATTAAGAGTGGTATATCCACACAATGGAATATTATTTGGCCAGGAAAAGTATTAAACTATTAATACATGCTGTAGTGTGGATGAATCACCATAACATTATATTAAGTGGAAAAAATATATGAAGACCAGATATTATATAACTTCATTCATATGAAATGTCCAGAATATGGAAATCTCTGGAGATAGGAAGTAGATGAGGGGCTGGGGATAGGGGAATAGAGGAATGAAAACTAAAGGGTACAGGTTTTCTTTTTGAGGTGATGAAAAGGTAATAAATTTGACCATGTTGGTGGTTGCATGTATCTGAGTACACCAAAAACCATTGAATTGTACGCTTTAAATGAGTGACTTGTATGCATCTCAAAAACCGTTTTAAAAAAATCAACCATGGGCTCAACACAGCTTTGAACATTTTATATGACAAAATCTCGTTTCTGTATTTCTATTTTGCAGATGGGAAAACTGAAGCTTAAAATGTGTAAGTAGCCATCTGAAGGTCACACTGGAGGAAGTGATGGAACAGAACCAATTCCCAATTCAGTATTTATTGGATTCTGTGATGTATTAAGCTACCCACATTTCCACATACTATACCATTCAATTTAATTAATTAATTAATTAATTGTGAGACAGAGTCTCAAGCTGTCGCCCTGGGTAGAGTGCTATGGTGTCACAGCTCACAGCAACCTCAAACTCTTGGACTTCAGCAGTTCTCTTGCTTCAGCCTCCCAAGGAGCTGGGACTACAAGCACCCACCACAACACCCAGCTATTTTTGTTGTTATTGTTGTTGTTGTTGACATTGATGTTTTAGCTGACCTGGGCCAGGTTTAAACCATTGGTGTATGTGACTGGCATCCCATCCATATGGGAGCTGCCTAATATTTAAATTATTAATATTGTGAATATCTCCCCCCTTTTGAAATCAGGTAAATGATATTCACAAAAACTACGTAAACTGGCAAAAACCTGCTGTTCTTTTCACGGAGAATCCCAGCACCTTACTATAGCTAAGGGTTATATACCTCCACAAGGTTATATAAACTATAGCTAAAGGTTACCCATCTCCACAAAGATCTAACAGCCTAGACTCAAGTGCACAGATATGCTGGGTGTAATAGTCACACTAAATGGAAACTTAACTACATGTGAAAGAAGGAACACCTCCACGTCTAGAAAAATATATTTGCAATTGAAATAATGTTGTCGATGTATTGCTTTTTATTATGGTTCTTGGTCTCTCTCACCTTAATAGACCTTGTAAATGCAAAGACCACCCTCCTAAAAGCTGAGATTTTTCAAAGAACTAATTTTATTCCTGTCAAGAGTAATGTGTTTTGAGCTTGCTTTCCTTCACCATTTATTTATTTAGCTGAATTGCAGATCAGCTTAAAAAGTCCATTAATGGTGAAATAACCTCTTTCAGAAGAGCAATTATACAAAATGTCAGTACTTTTATAGAGAATAAAATGCTTAACAAGAAGATTTGCCTTTGCAATTTCTGAAATTCAGCCCTACAGAGACAAGCCTCTGCCAGTGGGGTCCCGCAAGTCAGTTCCCTCGCAGCTTTCCAGAGTTTTCTTAAGAATGACTCAGAGGACAACCAGCCAGCCCTAAGGCCGGGAGAGTAAGGGAGGTAACAGGAAGCAGGAGACTGTTTTTTGGATAGGAGGAGGAACACCTATGGGGACCTTCCTTATCTGATTTTGCTCTCCTTCCCAATCCCGAGAAATGAACCAAGATTCGTACACGGCCTCATCATCCTCAAGGAAGAGAACAGAGCCTGCATCTGAGAGCAGAGAAACTTCAAATTCCACTTGGGCTCTTCCTAAAGCAGGTCTCGGGCAGGAATTCTAATCATCCAAGGCTAGTGTTCAAGGTGCAAGTGCTGGATTCTGTTTAAAGAAAAAATATTGTATGCTTCTATGGAATAGTATACGATCTATATTTAAGGGCCACTTGTCAGAAAAGAAAAATATTTTTTTTGAGACAGAGTCTCACTTTGTCACCCTGGGTAGACTGCCGTAGCATCATAGCTCAAAGCAACTGCAAACTCCTGGGTTCAAGTGATCCTCCTGCCTCAGTCTCCCATGTAGCTGGAACTACAGGCATCTACCACCATGCCCTGGCTAGTTTTCTATTTTAAGAAGAAATGGGGTCTTGCTCTTTCTCAGGCTGGTCTTGAACTCCTGAGCTCAAACAAACTCCTGAGTGCAAGCAATCCACCCACCTAGGTCTCCCAGAGTGCTAGGATTATAGGTGTGAACCACCACGCCTGGCCAGAAAAATCTTTTTGTGCAACCATGGGTGGCCTGCAAGAGTGGATTTCACGTGGGTAGCTTTCCTTATATGCAAAATATTATTTTTACATCATTGCCTGAGCAACACACCTGCTTTTTGTCTGTTTGTTTGGATAGGGTCTTTCTCCAAATCCCAGCCTAGAGTGCAGAGGCATCAGCTTAGCTCATAGCGACCTCAAACTTCTGGGCTCAAGTAATCCTCCTGCCTCAACTTCCCAACATGCTAGGATTACAGGTGCAAGTCTCCACACTGGTCAACACACCCGTTCTTTTTAAGATTCTTGGAATGTCCAGTATAATGAGTCATCTGAGAAGGAAGAAGCAAACCCTGGGGAGATTTGACGAAATACCTGTTAATGTATCATCTAGGAGACTTAGGGTCATTTGGCATTTTCCCAGGAAAGCCAGTCCTCCAACTAATTCCAATTTATATATGTATAAAACAGCTTTATAGCTCTGACTTAGTTCAGGGGAAAAAAAAGTCATACCCTGTTAAAGTTAACCAAATGTCTGTGTTATCTGCTGTCCTCCACGTGTTGGATGATAACAGCAGGATTTTCCGACAAGAGACAGGCTGGTTGCCGTGAAAATGCCTGTCAACATTCTCTGTTTCACAGAGCCCACACCAAGTGTCCTTTACTGGCGGGTCTTTTGTTGGTTTTAGCTTCGGCCAAAATTTTGAACAACTTTGAAGTGCTAGCTAACATTTTAGGTAGCCAGTACTCTGAGACAAAATAAGAACCATTCTCATAGGAAAGAAATGCCTGCAAGTTCTGATAGTAAAAGAGAAAGCTACCGTTCATCCCTTCTCTGTCTCCCAGCTCTGTCTCAGATTTCTGGAAATGTCTTAACATAGTTTATCTAGACAACAGCTGACACAGGCCAGTGATTCACTTTGGGTTCACAAAGTGATCTCTTGAGGATAATAATCTCTTTAGTCTGTGATTGTAGGATTGTTATTCACTCCTTCTGCAATACAAAAAATTTAACATCAATACAAACACATAAAATGCAAGTTGGTGGGGCACCATGGCTCGTGCCTATAACTTTAGCACTCCAGGAGGCTGAGGTGGGTGGATCACTTGAGTTCAGGAGTTTGAGACCAGCCTGAGCAAGAGTGAGACTCTATCTCTACTAAAAACAGTAAAACTATTTGGGTGTTGTGGCGGGAACCTGTGGTTCCAGCTACACAGGAGGCTGAGGCAAGAGGATCAATCACTTAAGCCCAGAGTTTGAGGTTGCTGTGAGCTATGATGCCATGGAACTCTACCCAGGGTGACAGAGTGAGACTCTGTCTAAATAACTAACTAACTAATTAAATAAATAAATAAATAAAATTCAAGTTGTCAGCAACAAACATCTAAGGAAGTCAGTTTCTCTTATTCATAATCTTAGGTGGATAAACTTAATGATACAGTGATGTAACTTCCAGCTAATTGCCACTCTTCTACAAACTTTGGCTTCTTTCTTTTTGAGTTGGATAGTGATTAGTGTAGAGTGACATTAAACTTCTAGGCTTTCTTTCCACATTGTTGCACATTCTTTGACCTATGTCCATCCTCATAAAGGGAGTTCCATCAGAGAAAGGCTCCTGGCTTCTCCCACCTTGATCCCATTTCCTCCTTCTTATGGGAAGAGTTGTCACATCTTCCTGGACAGTTTAAGGGCAGGCTGAGCATGTTCGGCTTTTGTGGGCATCTCCCTGGGGTCTGCCTGCCCAGGAAGTGGCTTCACTCCACCCAAGTGCTCTGGGCAGCTGGCCTCTGTGAGCAGAGCAGATGAGATGGGAGAAATCTGGTGAGCAAGTAGTTGAGAACATCTAATTCCAGAGTTATTTAGAGTTAAGAAGCTTATTGTGGCCACTCATCTAAGCTTTGTCCTTCAAGAGAGCATTTATTTGTTTTTTAGAGAAAGAAATGAATAAGGAGATATTGTTTAATGAGCACAGAGTTTCAAATTTGCAATATGAAAAGCATCTTGGAGGTGAATGGTGGTGATGGCTGCCCAAAGACATAATATACTTAATACCACCAAACTGTGTAGTTAAAGATGGTTAAGAGGTAAATTTTATATTTTATATATATTTTATCACTGTAAAAAAAAAAAAATGGGGAGAAAAACTTCTCTAATTCCTACCATAGTCTTTCTCGAAGTTGGGCAGTTTCTGTTTGATTATATGTTACCTATTAGTTTCAATGATTTAAAAGATCCCAAAGCTGGGAATGTTGTAAGGACACCTCATCCCATAGCCTTTTGTTCCATGGGAGAACTTCCATTCCTGGCCTGTCTCCACTTTCTAACTCTTTCCCTTGAAAAGAAATGTGGCTTGCTAGGGAAGCTCTCACATGCTCTCTCTCTGAGCACCAACCTGCCACTGGAGGCTGCAATAACAGAAGCCTTTCCACCTCTGTAGATGAGGGTTCGGGGCGGCCAGATCTCCCCAGAAGAGAGAGAGTTTAGTTCTGGAGTGAAGTATAAGGAAGCCAATTTGTGCATTAAACTACGTGTTTCGATCTAGCTTTTATTCGTTTGTTCATCCACCAACTGTTTATTAAGTACCTATTATGCCCTAAGCATGGTTCTAAGCACTTGGGAGAGAGCCATTATGCTGTTCTTTTTATCTCTGTTTGACTTATTTCTGGGTCTCAATTCCTCACTGAGGAAGGAAAATAAACTGGAGAAAGAAAGAAAAAGGGGGGCAGTGCCTGTGGCTTAGTGAGTAGGGCTCTGGCCCTATATATTGAGGGTGGAGAGTTCAAACCAGACCCTGGCCAAATTGCAACAAAAAATAGCCGGGCATTGTGGCAGGTGCCTGTAGTCCCAGCTACTCGGGAGGCTGAGGCAAGAGAATCACCTAAGCCCAAGAGTTGGAGGTTGCTGTGAGCTGTGATGCCACAGCACTCTAATGAAGGCAACAAAGTGAAGACCCTGTCTCTCTAAAAAAAAAAAAAAGAGGTTGGTACCTGTGGCTCAAAGGGGTAGGGCACCAGCCCCATATGTCGGAGGTGGCAGGTTCAAAAACCCAGCCCCCACCAAAAACTACAAAAAATAAATAAATAAATAAAATAAATAAATAAAAAGAAAGAAAGAAAAAGGTGTTGAGTATTGACCCCCTCAAGCCTCTACAACTAACATATTTGTATTCTAATTAGTTCAATATGGAATACATATAAAATTCTCACTATATCTCACATTGAAGTTCTCATTACCCCATCACCTGCCTTTCTAAATTCTGGCACATGCCAGAAATGTGAAAGTTTAGGAAGGAAGGCTAAAGAAAATAACAACCAAAAAAGTACATCCTAAAACGAGGACAGTCGGATATTGCCATGCTTAGAGGTTAGAGCTAACAGAAATCAACATAAAATGTGTAAGATTAGCCATCTGCAGAAACCATCCCAGGAAATAAGCCACCCAGGAGATGATTCACAAGCATATTGCTAGCAATTTGAGGGTGCTTTCTGAGTCTCACCAAGGGGTCTAACAGGCTTCCCTAAAAGGGAAGTTGTCAATTTAAAATGTAAGTAGTGGAAGATTAGCAGTAATTTAAGAAATTGCAAACTGTCATAAGGAAACGACAGAGGTTTTGGATGACGGATGAAGAATGTGGAAAATGAACAGTACAGTAGAATTTGTAAGTGTGTCCTCACACTCTCTAGCAAAGGAGACGTCTGATTCTAAAGACTTCTACGTATCTTGGAAATATTTCTAGGGCCAAGAAGGGCAATTCATCATCTTATTCCATAGTTGGACAGCACCTAATTACAGAGGAAGTATCTGTGCTGATTCTATATTCAGTGATCAACCTCTTCATCTAACCGCTGGGCAAGCACCATCTCACATCTCAACAGCCCAGTGGTCACATGCAAATGACCCCTAACAGCATCCTGTTGGATATAATCCTCAGGGAAAATTCAGGAATGCATATGCTCATTTCCAAACCATTTTTAAGGAGTTGAATCAAGAGAACCGATCCTCTGGAGCCTGCTTATCTTAAATCACTACTAAAATCAATGCGCAATCTCACCAGGCTCAGATATATCCTCAGGCCATGGGACATAAGCACCCTGTCTGTCTCTCTCAGTCATTTTAGCCCCTCAGTGTCATCCGTTTCCCGTTTGTTCAGGCTCAAAGTCTTGTATTTATTTATTTCTTTGAGCCAGAGTCTTGGTCTGTACCCTGGCTAGAATACCATAGCTTCAGCCTAGCTCACAGCAACCTCAAACTCCTGTGCTTGCCACCATGCCCGGGTAATTTTTCTGTTATTAGTAGAGATCAGGGTCCCTTCTTGCTCATGCTGGTATTGAACTCCTGAGTTCAAGAGATACTCCTGTCTTAGTCTCCCAGAGTGCTAGGATCACAAGTGTGAGCCACTGTGCCTAGCCAGCAGGCTCAAAATCTTCAACATTTCTTTCAAATGCTCTATCTGTATTTTATTCTTAATATTCCACTCAAGGCCAGTGGATTTTCTCTTTTATCCTTTCTTCTACCTAGGTCTAGGGTAGGCCCTGAGGACCCCATAATTACATGGCGACAAAGTATTTGCAAGTTCTGATGGATGTGATTATCCATGCCCACTCCTGCGCTCACCTTCACCATTCTTTTTTTCCCCTAAGACCTCTCCCCGCATCACCCAGTGGCACCATCATCCCTGTGGAACCTCTTCTTAGAACCAGAAAGCAACAGAAGGTGACAAAAGCAACCAATGCCTCATTCTCAAATTCAAAACCCTCTGCTCTTGGGGTAATCCTGAAAGATTTAAATCTTCATGCGTGAGTTCCCTACTTAGACTACAAAAAAGTTAAAAAAAAAAAAAAAAAAAAAAGATACTATCCAAGCTGGAAAACGGTGGGTGTGTTGTGGGGCCAGAGACAACTGATAGAGAAAATGAAATCAAGTTCATTGTGAGTGTGGGGAGCTTGTGCCTGACTTCCGCCTCCTCATAATGACTCCTGACATGAGGACCTAAGAGATTCCTTTATTTTAAGTTTAGGGACCCATGGAAAGAAAGTTCTTCTGAAGTGGGGCTGGAAGACAATCAACAGCAAAACACAAAGGGAAATCTTCACCATACACCCCCACCCGCTGCCCACCCTCCTGACGTCCACTGGATGAATCTGCACGTGAGAATGGTGGTGTGGGGCACTCATTCTCCTGACAGCCGGAGACAATTCACCTAGCTTCCTATGGGCTGTAGTGTTGGACAGAATTATCCAACAGAGGGGCCTGTGAGGCTTCTCACAGTATACATGAGCACTATCTCCTTATAGGTTTTGTATGGAAAAATCTCTGCTCCAGTTACTACTCAGCCTGTGTTTGAGGGACCGCTACCTCTTGCCTACATGAAGGACAAACAAGATTGGGAGTTCCCAAGTGACATTGGGAACGAGCTCTGCCATAGTGTGAACTGGAAATGAAAGTCTTCCTCCTCTACCTTCCTAACCCCTCACACCCTCATGAATTAAGGGAGCTCAAAACTCCCCCAAAACACAGAATTAGACTTATTCTATCTGGAAGTGACTAGATTAACTTTTCCAAAGCAAATAGAATGGAAACTTAGCACTAGATATTAAAATGAATTATAAGCCAGTTAGGGGTTCTATTTACATTGTTGTACACTTGAGTAGGACCTTTTAAATTTGTACCTGCTACCCTCGTATTACCAAAATATCTTTTTAATAAGCTCCCTGCATCCATCTTACATATTGCTGCCAAATTAATCTTCCTAAATGCCTACTTTAACAATGCATTCCGATGGCTCCCTGTTGCTTTCAGGATAAAGTCCAAATGCTCCATCCCTGAGGCATTGTGAAAGGTGCTACACCATCTGCTCCCCAACTACTATTTAACATTTTGCCTTCTGCCATTTTTAGTATGAATCCTCTATTTCCAGAAAGCCAGCCCTCTGGCATCTAGCCTCAATGGCTTTGTTCATCTTTAGCCATCATCACCATATCTAAAAATTCTCCTTCTTTCTTTTGTATAAATTCAAACTTATCTCAGTAATTCAACAACTGGTTTTTAAAGTCCATCCCTGCACTTTTTAAAACACACCTTTTCATTGTCATGCCTCTACTTCATAAGAAAAGTAGTAGCAAGTAGTAGCCATGGGAGTTGAGAGGAAGGACAGATTCCCTCAAGATGGGGCTTCTATTGAATGCTGCCTAGAAGTGTTCACATGTGCTGGGCCATAAAGATGCCTAAGATTTAGATACACAGAAATGGAAAAGGTCGGGGAAGTGGTGTCTACAAGGAAGAGAGACAATTATGAGCAAGCAAATCACTTATATGTTTGGAGATTGCTGAATGGTTGAATTAAGCACAAGTTGAGTTCCCCACTTTCTTAACTCCTAAAATATTTATTATCTGTACCACTAACTCTATGTAATTGGTATTATATCTATCACGTGTCACCTCTCTGTATAAATCATTTTACATAGGTTATCTATCAACCCACCTATCAGAATGGTTTGTGTACATGATTTATGTCTTCAAGTAGAAAAAGGTTACACAAATCCAGATCATAGATAATTTCCGACTGAGCAGAGACACTTTATTAATGATAGTAAATGACAAGTTAAGGAAACTTGGACTCTGGATTGGAACTTTGGCTTCTCAGTAAAGGTAAGTGCCATTTATTTCTCAGTTAGAATTTCTAGGAAAATAAATAAGATGAGACGTATACAGATGGCAAGACTTAACAACGATAATAAAAGAATCTGGATATAATGAAAGCAACTCTCTAGTAGAGTAAGGGGGTAGCCCTGGGAGAGAGAACAAGATGATCCAATATAAGAATAACTGGCATTCCTGATACAAGAGAACTAAAAAACAGAAGAAAAGATGAGTCAAGCATATACTAATTTTTTTTTTTAAATGAAGGACTGTATACTCCATTTTTTAATAAAATCTGATCCCCAATGTCTCTGCTGACGGAGCCAGTTCTTCTAGGCAGGATGTTGATCTTCTAATATAACCTGGAAAACTGAATTTGTTTTGCTATAGGGAAAAAAAATAGTGTTTATTTAATGTATGATTTTCATTTATATATTCAGCCGATGTAATCTGAGCTGAGATGTTTCTTTCTAGTCTTTGCATATGGCCTCTGCATGGAAGAGCCAACACAGGGCATTTAACCCTCACAGTTGGAAGCTCTCTGATTTCCCATTATAATTATTGTTGTTGCAGAGTTTACAAAAATTCTGTACTCAATGAATAGTAGGGGGAAAAAAGCTGATTATTAACCTGTTGAAACCTTATTGGAAAGAAATCTCTTAGTCACAAGTTTCATGAATGACCTCATTGTTTAGCTTTTTGGAAAAAAAAAGGCATTCCAACACTTAATTATAGGACTGGTTCTTCACTGGTTACTTTACAAATTATCAAGGCACATTTTTTTATTATGGAATCATGAATAGCATAAAGAAACTGTACACAAATATATAGCAAAGCTATGACCTGTGTAATTTATTGCTAAATCTTCTATCATGAGAATTCTGATGTGCTGCTGCTGAGAGGCAAATTGTTACATTTCTGGAGGGTGATTTAACAACATATACAAAAATCTAAAAATAGGCCTATTCTTTGACACATAAATTTCCCTCTAACACTTAAAAACATAATAATGGATATGGATACATTACAAAGATGTTCAAGATAGCATAATGTATGATAGTAAAGGATTAATGTAATATGAATACACAACAACAGACTGGTTAAATAAATTATACTTCTTTGAAAAATTAAATAATGTTTTATGATAGAACTTCTAGATGGGTTTGGAGATCTCACATCCTGTGTCCACAAGTCAGGAGCAAAGCTGGTTAAGCAAGAAAGGGCTCAGATTTTCTTCATGTTCAATACACACAGAAGCAAAGAAACATCTGGATGGAGAATCTAGGCCACATTCCTGATGGTCTAGCAGTCACGAGGGAGCATGATTTCCTGTCCCTGAGTGCCAAACAGTTGGGGCAAAAGATCTTAGACTCTAAGAGGTTTCCACGACTCCAGAGCAACGCAGGCAACATGCCCAGGGTTCCTGAGAGAGAGCCAGACCTGGGAGATGGAGTGGCTGGAAATCCTACATGGATCAGAACTTGAAAATGTGGCAAGTAGGCATGTGAAGCCACATAAGCCCAGGGCCAGGAAGATATCATGAATAGACTGAGCTTCATGAACATGGAGATTAATGTGGATTTGTTTTTATTTTGTTTTTCTTTGTTTTGTTTTGTTTAGAGACAATGTTTCACTATCACCCAGATGGGAATACTGTGGTGCTATCATAGTTCACTGCTGTAACCTCAAATTCCCAGCTTAAACAATTGTCCCAACTCAGCCTTCCAAGTTGCTGACACCACAGGTACATGCCACAATGCCCAGTTAATCTTTTAAACTTGTTTGTAGAAATGGAGTCTCACTATGTTACCCAGGCTGGTCTCAAACTCCTGGCCTCAAGTTATCCTCCCACCTAAGTCTCCTAAAGTGCTAGGACTATTGCTGTGAGCTGCTGCCATCATGCCTATCCTTCATGTGGGTTTTTAAAAAATCACATCTAGTGGGAAGGATGGTGGAGGGAGGGTAATCAGTGGGTCCACACCTATGGGGCATCTTAGAAGGGTACAGGTGAAACTTATTAAATGTAGAATATAAATGTCTGAACACAATAACTAAGAAAATGCCATGAAGGCTATGTTAACCAGCTTGATGAAAGTATTTCAAACTGTATATAAAACCAGCACATTGTACCCCATGATTGCATTAATGTACACAGCTATGATTTAATAATAAAAAAATCACATCTAGGAAGTTTTGAACCATTATTTCTTTAACTATTCTTTCTGTTTCTTTATCTCTCCTCTCCTTTTGGAACTCCCATAGAGCATATGTGGGTCCATTCCTTGTTTTTTCATAGGTCTCTTAGGATCTGTACATTTTTCTCCACTCTTTTTCTTTTCCATAGACTCTACAATCTCAAGGGACATAATCTCAAGCTTGCTGATTTTTCTCCCTAGTTTTAAATTTGTTGCTGAGGTTTTCCAGTAAATTTTTAATTTCATGTATTTTACTTTCAACCCTAGAGTTTCTATTTCATTTTTTTTTCACTTCTATCTCTTTACTGATATGCTGTATTCACTGAGATATGTTGGCATGCTTTTCTTCAACTGTTTGAACACTACACTCTTTAGTTCTTCACACATTATTTAAACTAATTTGAAATTTTGGTCTAGTGAGATCTCCATCTGTGACCCCTCGGGGGCATTTCTATTGATTGCTTTATTCTCTCTGTAGGGTCCCATTGTCTGTTTCTTTCCATGTCTTGTAATTTGTTTTGAAAACTGAGATTATAGGTAATAGAATGTGGTAACTCTAGAAATAAGATTAGCACTCCTATCTTGCAGAGTTTATTCAGATTTTTGTTTACATTGTTGTTTTGCCATTTTTGTGTTAGCTACTGAACTAATTCTGGGTTGTCTGTTTCTTATAATCTACAGCCACTGGTGTCTCTGCTTGGCCAGTTTGGCACTCAGCTAATGTTAGTCAGATGTTTTCCTAAGTGGCTTGAATCAATAAGTCTTTTACCCTTTGCAGAAGGGCTCTGTGTGGAGGTGTTGGGAAACATGTTTAACACTCAGGTCATTTAAAATCCTGCCTTACCTCTCACCTTCCGTTGTGGAAGACCTCACAGTCAGAGGTTGGAGACTGTAGCCCTTCAGGTCTCTTCTGGACATACATCTAGTCCTGTCCATGTGTGCGGCCTTCAAGATCCATAGGAAAAGGACAATACTCTTCCTTTTGACTTTTTGGATTTTGTTTGTCTCAACTGGCAGTGCAGCTTCAGGCAAAGGAGGTAGAAAACAATTGATGCTGTTGTTTTGTTTTGTTTTGTTTTGTTTTGTTCTGAGTCAGGTCAAATAATGAATGAATTTTCTAAGTAGTTGAGAGATAGTTCAAATAGTGACAAAGCTCTGGAAATGGGACTTTATGAAGGGCTGAAAACCTATTCTACCTCCTCCGATGGCTTCAAGGTACCTAATGTGTATGGTTACTGTGGAGCTGGGGAGATGAATGTGATGAGGTCAAGTTCAAAAACCACAATTCCTTCTGTTCTTCACATAGTTCTATAGATTTTCTTCAGCAAACAGGCCTCAGATTGTTGTGAGTCTTTGGTGAATTTTCAGAGTTCAGGAAAATTTGATTTTGATATTTTTGCCATTGTTTTTATTACTTTTATGGGTTGGAGAATTTGTGGAGGTCCCAGTTCCACATCCCGAGAAGTCCCTTCCCCATCGTCTCTTTGGGTCCAGTGGTTTCCCGCTTAAAGAGTGAGTATCTGTGTTTCTTTTGATTGGGTGTTATAAAATACAGACATGGAAATGACCACTATAAAGAAAGAAGTTTATACGCATAGTCCCCTGGAAGCAGGAGGCATAATACCCCATGTAGGGCCACACGGGGAAGCCAAAGGTTAGTCAGGTGAAGGAAATGAGGGGAATACATGGGCAAGAGCCGTTGTAGATATTTCTGTGGGAAGAAACAGTCAGGGTTAGTAGATTTAGAATTAGCTAGTTTGAATAATTTAAGGGTTCTGGGGCATAACAGGCTATCCCCAGGTGTCTGGTTCCTGGCCATGGGTGATTAGGGCAGGAGAAGAGTAACCCAGAGGGTAAGATCCAATGGAGGAGGCAGTTGGGCATATAGACTGGGGATTGTGTAGACCAGTGGTTCTCAACCTTCCTAATGCTGCGGCTCTTTAATACAGTTAAGAACCACTGGTGTAGATGCTAGATTGGTTGGTTTGCATATGAAAAACATGCTAGCAGGTGAGTCATTTAGTATCTCTAAGAATTGGCCAACTCTGGGAGAGGCAACCACCTGCAGTGTCAGCAAGTTCCCAGATGTCAAAGTATCACAAATATGTATTAAAAAGACATGATCAATGGTTAATATACTCTGTAATTTTTGTTTCACTAATGAGAAAAATACAAGTCTGTGTCCATCCCTCCCTAGAGGCATCACACAAGCTTATCTGGAATCAGTGTCCTCCCTAGGGAGTCACCAGGGCATCTTCTTTGCCCTGGGACCCTTGGGGACGCTTCTCTTCCTTGGCCAGCCCTGCTTCTCTAGGGAACAGGCTTTTGCCTCTAACCCAACCTTCCTCGTGAGCTTTCACAGCTGATTCAGTGGCTTATTATATCCTGAGTCTGAATCACTGGCAAACCCTGAAAATAATGACCCTTCCCTCAAGAGCAGAGGGTTTAATCTGCCATGAGATGAGGGAAAATTTTGCCTTTTCATTCTTCTACTGCAGCAAAATATAGGAAGGAAAAAAACAGAGAAGTTCAGTTCTTACATTTAAAATCTGACCATTTGCATCCTGTTGACATCATAAACACAAAGATAAGGAGTGATTTACACATCCCTCCTAGCACTTGGTTGTGTCTTTTTTATATCAGGCTTCATCCTGAATTACTGTGATTTGTATGAGTATATGTGTCTTTCTACGAGACTATTCATCTTCATGTGAAAACCCAATATTTACACATAGAGCAGGAACAAGAAGAGATCAAATGGACAATTATCACCTCCAAAAATTAATAGCATTCAATAATAAGACAAGAAGGGACTCCTTTGATTTTGTCTTTTGGTTTGCTTGATGATTTCAAAGTTCTAATCTAACAAGAATCAGTTCTGTCTCCCTGAAGAAAACACACAATAAAAAAAGAAAATGCATTCATTTAGTAGGGGAGAGTTAGTCATAAGCACTCCCAGAAATGAGGCCTAAATGATGCCTATGGCATAAAAATGTATTCAGAACCACATGGATGAGGAGAGGAGAGAGAAGGTAAAGAAATTTGGACGTAGATTAGAGAAAAATTAGAAGCACGAGGCAGCAGATATAGGGGTAGGGGTCTTCCCTGTCACCCACACTTGACATGTGCTTTGAAGATGTGCCTGTCCTTAAGGAGACATCATCTGTAGCAGGAAGCACCCACATGACTTCTAGACTCTGTTCCTGGGAATAAACAAAGACCCTCCCTGGTGCTAATCCTGTAACTCTAAGCCTATTTTAGTAACAAAAAATATGACCTACAATCACAAAGGAAAACACGTAAGTGTGTGTTTTATACGTGCAGTAGCTACATTTAATCTGAATAGGTGGGCTTCTCTTTGTAACCACGGCCACACTTGGAGAACTTTCTTCATGTTGCAGTGGAGTCTTAGGCCGCCTGTGATGTCTTCTCCTCTGCAGCTTGTGGAGTGGCAGGAATTCTGGAGTTAGGGTATAAAGGTTGTAAGAACAACTTCAAGAAGAGCTGGAATGGGTTAAAAATTCTATGCCAGTCTCTTTAAGCCTGAGTCTTTTGGTTTTGATTAAATAGATCACAGAGAATGAATTACTTAGATCCCTTCCTAAGGGGCTTGCTGGCTTAGAGACCATGCTGATAAAACAGGAAAGATTAGCTGCACTCCATTTCTGATACGTGGCTCAGACTCTCTTTGGGTGAAGGATGAGGCCTAGGCTTTGGTTACATACATGAATGATTAGATTTTCCAGGTGAGGACAACTAGGAAAAGGCAAGACTATGTATGTGAAGCATCTAATTGTGATCTTTTCGTGCATGTATTACTTAATGAAAATAATGGCATAAATATGAATATCTATCTTTAGGTTCTTGGTTTGAAAACGGGATAAAATATGGGAAACATTAAAAAATGATTATATGGAGGCAAAGTTAAATTTACAACCATTAACCTGGACTTCCTTCACTATATTTAATATACTGTACATACCCGAGTATAAGTCGACCCAAGTATAAGCCCACTCCCTTAATTTTACCCTAGAAACTGGTAAAACTTAGTGACTCGAGTATAAGCCAAGGTGGAAAATGCAGCAGCCACTGGTACATTTCAAAAATAAAAATATATACCCAAAACAATTATAATAATTGAGGAATCAGTAGGTTAAATACTTTTCAATATTTATTGCTAAAGAAAAACTGTAAACTAGCAACAACAACTTTAAAACTTTAAATAAAGTGCAGAAAACTGTAGCTTAACAGGTAATCAAGCTAAATCACAAAGGTTAAAATCCTTCAAAACTGGATTCCTC
>CAUYPK010123286.1:0-12109 GCA_963574355.1 Loris lydekkerianus | reverse complement strand
ATATACCACAATTTATTAATCCATTCGTGTATCGATGGGCACTTGGGCTTTTTCCATGACTTAGCAATTATGAATAGGGCTGCGATAAACATTCTGGTACAAATATCTTTGTTAAGATGTGATTTTTGGTCTTCTGGGTATATGCCTAGTAGAGGAATTACCAGATTGAATGGCAGATCTATTTTTAGATCTCTAAGTGTTCTCCATCTATCTTTCCAAAAGGAATGTATTAATTTGCATTCCCACCGGGAGTGCAGAAGTGTTCCCTTTTCTCCATATGCTAGTACATTATAAGTAAAAGCATTACTATCCACATATAATATATTTGAAAACTAATTCCCAAATTTATACAACATATAAGAAATAAAGCTTCATGCAATAGGGATATATCTGCCACGTGTATGGCAGACTGCCTGTCACAATTTAATGACATCAATTAGCTCTATGCATTAGTTACAAATAGAGAGATACAAATAGATTCAATTCAGTTTAATTTAATTGATATCTATAGGTGCATATTAAATAACTTTTCTTGACATGGGATATTTTAGGCATCTAGAAGAAGAAAATTAAGACATGTTTCTCCCCTTACGTTTGATAATGTCTAATAGGAGAGATAAACATAAAAATAAAACTTACAAGAGGTATTATAAAATATAACAAAAATAAAATACAAAAATGTGCAGTGGGTGAACAGAGAAGAGGTGATTAACTTAACTGGATATTAGTGTCTGTAAGGTCTTTAAAGTTCAATTTTAGGGAGCAAATCAAATTCCAGTAAGAGTATAAACTCTTACTGGAGTTTGATAGAAAACATAGATAGGAAACACTTATGGTCAGAAGAGCATAGTACTCAAGACTGAGGAATAGAAATGAGTAATGAACAAGCAATATCAAATTAGAGGAAAACAGACTGCCAGGCTCAAATATGATGATGTTTTACAGCAGCGTTTGGCAAAATGACCCATAGGCCAATTTCAGTCTATAACATGTTCTATATTGGCATATCCACTAAGAATGATTTTTACATTTTTAAACTGTGTTGAAAACTCCAATAACAAAGACTGAAAGTGGCACAAAATGTCTTAAATATTTACATGTGGTTTATTATGAATCTAACCCTACTTTACTGCCAAGTAAAGGCACCAAATGAATCAGCCGGAAAATGAAACAAAGAATAAAACAACGTAAGAAGAAAAGCAAATTTAGGATAGGTGTCCCAGTGATGCTCGAGACAGATTTACCCTATTTTGTTAAGTGTGTCCTATGTAGTAAGAATAAAAAGAATAAAAATAATTATATTAATGCAATTAGGCAAAAGAGATTCTGAAGGTTAAAATGTATTTTTTGAATCAAAGCTCTATTTACCTTTTACACATATTATGTTAATAGTTCTTAAAATGCCCACTTCTCACGAGCTCCAGACATATATAACCAATAGCCCATTTACAGTACTGTGATATCTGCTCTTGAAGTGTATATCCAAAACCATATTTCTGCTATCCATCACTCACTCCCAAAACATAGTCATTCTCCAGGGTGGCAACCAGGTTGCAGTAAAGTGTCTGTTCCATCTGGCGCCTGTGGCTCGGTGTGAAGGGCGCTGGCCCCATATACCAAGGGTGACTGGTTAACCCCGGCCCAGGCCAGCTAAAACAGCAGTGACAACTGCAAGAAAAATAACCGAGCATTGTGGCAGGTGCCTGTAGTCTCAGCTACTTGGGAGGTTGAAGCAAGAGAATCACCTAAGCCCAAGAGTTGGAGGTTGCTGTGAGCTGTGATGCCACAGCACTCTACCAAGGATGACAAAGTGAGACTCTGTCTTAAAAACAAACAAACAAACAAAAATAAAGTGGCTGTTCCAACCATTCAAATTACAAATTATCCTCAACAATTACTTCTTTCTTCACCTTCCCAATCACCAAATCCCATTCATTTAAGCTGCTAAAATCCTCCAAATCAATTGCTCTTTCTTCACCTCCTTGACTATTTTTAAACCAACGGAAGATTTCTTTTTTTTTTTATTTTTGAGACTGAGTCTCACTATGTCACCGTCTGTAGAGTGCTGTGAAATCACATCTAACAGCAACCTCAAACTCTTAGGCTTCAGCAATTCTCTTGCTTCAGCCTCCCAAGTAACTGGGATTACAGACGCTGGCCACAATAGCTGGCTATTTTTTGTTGCAGTTATGGTTGTTGCCTAGCAGGCCCCGGCTGGGTTCCAACCCTTTCTCATTTTGATCACTGTGTTTGCCTATGAAGTAGACTTGTTTCCATATGTGCGTCCTCCCATCCATTCTCTCTGTTCCCTAGTATGCTCTGCCTTCTGGGTCATGGAAGTGGTAATTCAAACACTAGTACTGGAGTCAGAAAAATCTTCAGCACACTTTTCTATCAGTCCGTGACGAATCACAATGGAAATCTTTGAATCAAAGTTCCACTAAAATTTAACCTTTCCTTGTCTTTTTCCCCTTTTAGACCCTGTGACTATTATGAAATTTCTCTATTCCTCTAGTTGGCAGAGGTCTTTAATTTTAAATTTTGGTAGGTTTCCAACTTTTATCTGAGCCATGAATTAAAGTGTGGTGATATTATTTTTCTCACCCTTATGATGTATGCATATCTCTATTTCTTGGTAACATGTCCCACTTTCCTAGAAGCATGGATTCAGTACTCTTTCTAAAAAAACTTCGTACATTTTTAATCAATAAATAAAAGTTATATTTAACATGTACAAAACATTATTTTGAAATATGTATATATGTGGAACGGCTAAAGTGAGTAACAGGAGGACCTCTTTACAACACTGGAGCTGTTCTTCCACTCTGTTTCCCTCACTCTGACACAGCACCCCCTATTGCTTTGTTCCCACAATCCAGCTACATTTTTCATAGTTTGGTGACAGTGTGCTTACAGGTTTCCTGCAAAACACAAGGAATGTAACTGTTAGAACAGGGACGAAGAGCTCAGTGAGCAGTAGGAAGGGTCACCTAGAAATCAGCTATGTGGTTGAGCATGAAGCAGGAGCTTAAATACAAGAGGAGGAGGAAGTTTACACACACATACATAGGGCCCACAATCTGAACAGTAATTAAGACACATCAAAGCAGAATTTAGTATCCTGAAGAACTACAGATTTATACTAAATGGGGTTTCAATACGTGGGACTGAAGATGGGGACTCTTCAAGAGGAGCTAGGAATGGTTTAACCATGCAGAAACCCAGACTGATAGAGCATCAGAGACCTGTCTTCAGGAAGACCACACCACTTGGCAGAGTGTAGGAAACAAACTCTATGGGCAGAGAGAATAAATGTATCAGTAAAAGAAGAGGAAGATCCCTTATCTTATAAAAGCTAGGAGAGTTAATTTAGTCTCCTCACTTACCCTCACCTACACATTCTGAAATAGATAATTTATACTGTTGTATTAGAACAGGGTGTACTATAATAATATCTTAAAATATCTGGATCTTTATTAAGAGAATTTTAAATTATTTCAAGGATGTTTTCGGAAATATCTTAATAAAAATTCAACTGTTAAAGTCATACACTTAGGTTAAGTAAAGAAAGATTGCTGGTTTCTATTTAGGCAACATCTAAGTGTACAATTACTTTTATTTATTGCACCTAAACACCACAATGTCTTTTAAACGCTGCTTCAAAGTTAACGTCTCCCACGTCTTCCTTTACATATTTCAATAGATGGGATAGGAAAATTATGTTAGGTGAAAAAATAACTTAGGATTTTTACATCTACACATTTTTTATCTGTACTTTGTGTTTATGATGGCTTTGGACTAGGTTGTTCTATAAATAGACAACTTTAAGATGTTCCAAATATATCTTCTCTTTTTGTCTTAATATTTTTCTAATATAAAAGCTAATCATAGTCAGAAAAATTAAAAAGTTGATGTTTACAATGTATATGTACAAATATTGTACATTTCTTAGTCACTGGAACATAAATTAAAAATAATTTGGACATGAGATTCTGTGTGACCTTTTGCTTACTATTTACCTATTCTTTGCAAAATTTGTTTTTATAAATGTGGCGTTCATCTAACTCTCCACAAATGTTCCACAATTTACTATTTTTTAAATTTTGGAAATTTTAATCATATAATAGTTGTGTTCAATGGTAAGATATATGTTGGTTGCTCTTTTGATACATGCATACTGTTTGTAATAATGAAATCGGGGTAATTGGTGTATCAACCACCTCAAGTGTTTAATCATTTCTTTATGCGGGAGCATTCCAATTGTATTCTTTTATTTTAAGGTATACTATAATTTCCTGACACATATAGTCACTTTTTCGGCTATCCCATATTTTTCATTCTATTGTCTGAATATGGTTTTGCATTAATTGCCTATCACTTCTTTATTCTGTCCTCCATCCCCCACATTGCTCTTTTCAGCCTCTGGTAACCTTCCTTTTCCTTAATTCTACTCTTTGTGTACATGAGATCGATTATTTTAATATTTACTTTCTGCATATGAGTGGAAAAGTGCAATTTGTCTATATGTGCTTGGCTTATTTCTCTTAACATAATGCTCTGCAGTTCCATCCATGTTGTTTTAAATGACAGGCTTTCCTTCTTTTTAAGGGTAAATGATCTTTCATTGTACATATGTACCACAGTTTCTTCGTCCATTCATCTGTTGATGAACATCTTAAATATTGGGTTGCTGGAGGTCCTCATATATTAATATTTAAGTAATTAATCCCCTGTCATGTTTTACAAATATTTCCCCTTATTCTGTGGGTTGTCCCTTCACTTTATTGATTGTTTCCTTTGCTGTGAAGAACCATTTTAGCTCAAGGTGATGCCATTTGTCCAATTTGGCTTTGGCTGCATATGCTTTTGTGGTATTGTTCGAGAAATAATTACCCAGACCAATGACCTGGAGCACTTGATCCAATGTCTTCTTTTAGTGATTTTATGGTTTTCGGTCTTACATTTGACACTTTAATCCAATATTTAATTTTTTTATATGATGAGAGATAAGGATCTAGTTTAATTTTTCTACATACGAATATCAAATTTTATTTGCACACTTCATTATAGTAAAATGTTTTTCTTCATTTATTTTTATTAAAACATAACTGTACTTTTATGGGGTACAATGTGATGATCTCACATACAATGTGGAATACTTACATCAAACTGATTAACATAATCGTCACCTCATTTATTTGTTATTGTAAGACATTTATACTCTATTCTTAGTAGTTTTGAAATGTACCATTGCACTGTGCACAATAGGTGACGTCCCACCAAATACCCTCCCTCCTTACCCTGTCCTGACTCCCCTTTCCTTCCCTCTCCTTTTCCCTCCTTCTTTCTGAACTATAGTGATGTTTTATCATTCGTATGTATGTGTAGGTGATTATATATTGGTTCCATAATAGTATTGAGTACATTGAATATTTTTTCCATTCTTGAGATACTTTACTAAAAGTATCTTTTATGTATTTTTAAGTATTTTTAAGTATTTTTATGGCTGCATAGTATTCCATAGTATACATATACCATAATTTGTTAGTCCATTCATGGGTTGATGGGCTTTAGGGCTACTTCCATGACTTGCAGATTATGAATTGGACTGCAATAAACATTCTGGTGCACATGTTTTTGTTGTAAAATTATTTCTGATCACCTGGGTAGATACCTAGAAGAGGATTGCAGAATTGAATGATATGTTTTTTAGTTTTTTGAGAATTCTCCAAACTTCTTTCCAAAAAGGCCCTATTATTTTACATTCTCACCAGCAATTTAGAAGTGTTCCCTTCTCTCCACATCCATGCCAACATCTTTTTTCTCACTAATTTTGGTAATATGGTGGACTGAATTGATTAATTATAATGTGATAGTCTGATTTTGTTATTTCAGTTAATGAAGATAATACTATTTAATCCATGACTGTAATTGTCTTTTTTCTACACCTTCTTTTAGTTTCGTCAAATTTTGTATCCTTTATTTTGAAACTCGTTTTTTCCTAAAAATACTTAAATAGGTAAGTATAAGTTTATTATGTAACATTAACACACATATTGTCAGTTAGCCTAAATGCTATTGAGAGGTTAATAGTTATTATTAAGAGGTTTGGGATTAAATATTATCAATGAGAAACTGAAAAATTTTCATAATACCTTTCCATCAAACATAACTGTTTTTAATAAAGTTATACTGAAATATGAGATAGAATTGTCACCACAAATCTTTATAATGTTTTCTATAATAATAAGTACACCATTTGGTAGGGAAAAGTCATAGATATCCTGGTCTGGCAGTAATGGGAAAACAGCATGTGGTTTAGCTTTGGTGAAATTGAAATTAATTTTCACAGTTTAGTTGCTGGGTGGTCTCAGATGACATGGCTGTTTAATCTTAGCTAGCACAGGTGTGAAAGTCATAATATGAAAACTGACACATTCAAATAGAAAAGAGACAATATTATAATTAGGCTTCATGTACATAGTAAAGTGTGAAACCAATAGTTTATTTTTGTGTTTTTTTTTTTGTTTTTTTTTTTTTTTTTTAGCACAAAATCTACATAACTTTGTGGCAGATAAATATGGACATTATATAGTTTTCATTTTCTGTATTGCTTATAGTAGAAGCTTTTCTTGGCTGATGCTTATGTTAAAGAATTTCCATTTACCAGCGCCTGCGATCAATTTTTAGAGCCATGCTCCTGATGGAAATGTGACTAATTGCATGGTGCAAGATCCATATTTTTTCCCCATGAGAGTTGTTTTTAAATTAGAACATACTGTCTCTTTTCCTGTCTAATTAAGACACAAATATCATTTGGCCTGCTCATCACAAATTGTGGAAATATATTCATTAGGAGCTTTTGATGAGTCTTTACAAATAAACTTTCATGGATAGCATTTATAATTGACTATATATATATGTGTATACATACACACATATATGGCTCCATATATAATATGTATATATGGCTGAAGAGAGTATACTGTCCTAGGGAATATTTATATCACTATGGCACTTTGCCTTGGCATTAATTCACACTTGCATTGGTGGGAGGGGCTTTTTTTTTTTTTTTTTTTTTGAGACAGAGTCTCCTCTATTGCCCCAGGCTAGAGTGCCATGGTGTCATAGCTCATGGTAACCTCAATGCTTTGGGCTCAGGCAATCCTCTTGGCTTAGCCTCTGAGTAGCTGGGACCACAGGTGGCTGCAACAACATCCAGCTATTTTTTTTTTTTTTTTTCCATTGTTAGTAGAGACCCAGTGTGGCTCTTGCTCAGGCTGGTCTTGAACTCCTGAGCTCAAGCAATTCACCCGTCTGACCTTTATGAACCACCGCACCCAGCTGGTGTTTTCTCTATAAATAACATTATTAAAATGGAAGTATCTTTTACATTCTTGATGACAACTACAATTAAATACTTACTGTGATGAAAAGTTATATTTATATAACCTACTGAAAAGAAAAACCCTACTGAAATGCCTTGTGATTTATTACCATTAGAGTTAAAACTAAACAGTTGATTTGCTAATAAAATTTATTTCTGGCTAGTAAATTTGTAGGCTAAAGATGACCTGGATGCATACAAAATAATTCTAATTCTTTATTATTGATTATGTTAAATTTTAAAAATACACCAAAAGTGTTTCCTAAGTTGTATGTAATTTTAAATTAAATGGAACAAGAAGAAATTTTACTTTTTATTTTGTATATTTTTCAAAAAACAAATCTACTCTGTGTTTACCTCTGACTTATAATTATGGAGAGTTATGAGTCACAGTAAAATGTCTGTACCATGTTTGTAATATAAGTGCAGACAATGCTATAATTGTGGTATAAAATGTATTTTGTGTTACAGTATTATAACAAATATATTAACAAAAAGTAGATGTTTTTACTCTCAATTTTCTCAAAATGTTATATTATTAGATTTCAATTTTAATTACTTATTTTAAGAGTCTGGATTGTATTCTATTACACTGTATATAATACCTTTTGTAAATTAAACTAGATTTTTTAGGTTTAGGATGTATAAGACTAGCTGGTATATCAAAAAGTGTACCAAAATTTTCAGTGATTGAGCAGTGCCTGTGGCTCAGTGAGGTGCCAGCCCCATATACCGGAGGTGGCGGGTTTAAACCCAGCCCCGGCCAAAAATTGCCCAAAAAAAAAGAATTTTCAGTAATCTAATCTTGAAGGTTGAATACTCTTTCATATCACAATCTAATATGGTTGGCATTAGGAAACCATACCCTGTCCATTTGTTCATCCTGTGAAACTGATTTCCTTATTACATGGCTTATGAGGTTACACTGAGGGAGAAAATAAGGAAATAAAGTACTGTCTGAAGGAGAGGTTACAGTCTGAATTTGGTTGTATTGCATATCCATTCTTCTCATATTTTATTAAACAGAAATTTGTCAGATATTACCAACTAAATTTATTAAAAGAAAGAGTAGAATGGCAAACATAATGTTTCTGTGGGCCAAGGAAGAAACTAAATATATCTGGGGAAGGCATGGTCAGTCTTTTGTTATAAACAACAAACAAAATCCAAGAGGAAGCTTTCAGCCATATGCATAAAATGTCTATTACATTTTTCTGGGTTTCCAGGGCAGACATTCTATTGCAAATAATCAAAATTTTGTGAAGAACAAAAATAACAATTTAATTGATAAGCCACAACTGCTCTATTCATTTATACTTTCCTAATTTCAGGAAATCAAAATTAGATTCTCAAAGGCTAGATTGTGAGTGCTTCTTCTACATTTCAAAACCATGATACATATTCATTATCTTTATAAAGTGACTTGCACTAGTGGAAGTTTCTTATTTTTTACTAAATTAGGTTGTTGTTTCTCCAATGCACACATTTTAAATTAAAAATACATTTTTCTTATTCTGTGAAAAAAGTTAGAGAAAGCATATTTCATTGAAAATTTGAAAGTATTGTAACAAAATATCACTAAGAAATTATAGTTACAGATGCTATGTTAAGTATTTAGCATATGTGTTAATTTTCAAAACATGTTATGCTAAAATGTATTCTCTATTATTAAAGAATCCAAATGATTATTTTACACTTAATTATATGTCACTGTTTGAGCTGATCCTGAGTCATAGACCACAGAAATAAAATAATAATTATTCTTCATTATAGAATATATCCTACTGTGTAATTTATTTTTCATCAGTGTCCCTAATGACATTCCGTTCAGGGCTTGGGGACTGCTTCATTGCTCTTGGTTCAATTTTTCATACAGCATTCAACAGTTAGATAATGCTTATGCCATTATTTTATATACTTTTATAATTTTAATTTTTAATCTTAAAACAAAATGGCATATTAAAATGTGCTAGGTGTGCAGTCTGATACTTTTGACAGCTACCATTAGGGGTATTAAAAGGGTATTTAAACATAGTTATTTATGAGATATTTATCTGAATGATAAATATTTTTACATTTACTAGCACGAAAGTAGAAATATCTCTATAAACTAAACGGAAGCTAGAACTTCAAAGAAAAAAGCTGGCATGAAATGAGTTTTTACGTTACTAGAGCTAGATAAAAAGTAAAATGAAACATTTGTTCATTATAGTTTTATTCCATACTCAAAGTTTGTCACAAACTTCAACTTTCTGGATATTGTAAGGGTAAAATAGTACTGAATCTGAATGTTAAAGAAATTCTCTCTGGATTTTTTCAGTTTAGATCTGGAATTCTAAGCTTTATGAACACAATAGGAAAATAACATATCTCATAAAAATAAAAACAGCTAGGAGATGCTAATAAAAATCAAAATAGATACTGAAATGTTTATTTCAAAGTATAAGAGATTCTTATTGCTATAAATAGCTCTTAATCTTGTGATCACAGTCCAGGTTTCCTGTTCTTACTTATCTTGAGCAATAAGTTCATACTGATTTTTTATAAAAAATAGATAATAACAAAAATGCTGAGAATCACACCTAACATTATATTACAGCAAGTGCAGTTCATGTTCTGCTACAGAATTTTAAAGGTAAAAACTAATATTAAAGCTACCATTTTGTTACATAGGACTAAAATAAATCCTGTTAGTACACTTACCAAAAATGTTGTTGGTGTTTTATTAAAGGTTTTGTTTCTTTTGGGAATGAAATTATCAAGTAAATGAATACAGACAGGTATGGCATTCTAAGGCTAATCAAGAGAAAATTGGAAAGTTGGAATAGTTATATTCATTTCAGTCAAATCTAGGTTCACAGTAAAGAAAATTATCAGAGATTGAAAATGGCATTTCCACTGATAAAAGAGGTTAAATCTCCTGTAATAAATTATGATTATTAATGTGTTTGTGCCTAAGTGTAGGGCATCAAAATATGTTAGGAAAAATGATATACATATAGTAAGAAATAGTTGAATCCATTAATAGAGATGGAGACTTCAACTTCAGTATATCAGTAATTCACAGATTCAGCAGTCCCTAAATCAGGAAGGATGTAGATAAACGAGATAGTACCATTTACAGTTGAATGCAATAAAAATCTATTGAGCACTTCAAACAACAGTAGCATACACATTCAAGATAACAGACTACTCATTAAGCAAAGTTAATTTTAAGGTTAAAAATATACCTTAATAAATTGAAAAAAAAAAATTGGAAACTACAAAGTTTGCCTTCAGAAGACAATGCAAATAAATGAGAGGAAAAATTAGATTATTTTACTTTTTAAATTTTTATTAAATCATAACTGTATCCATTTATGGGGTAAAATGTGATGATTTGATATAACAATGTGGAATGCTTAAATCAAACTGATTAACATAACCACCACCTCACTTACTTATTTTTGTGGTAAGACATTTATAATTTACTATTAGTTGTTTGAAGTGTACCTTACATTGTTCATATGAGGCGAGATCCCACCAAATATTTCACTTCTACACAATACTTTCAAATAGATTAAATTTAAAGAGTTTGAACTAAATGAAAACAAAAATCAAATATAAAAAATTTGTGCAATGGAGTGAAAACACTATTTAGAGGGAACTTGATAGCACTGAATCCTATATTAGAAAGGTTACAAAATCAGAAATTTAAGTTTCTACCTTACAAAACTAGAAAAAAAAAAAACTAAAGAAAGAAAAACACAAAATTTAAAATTATATAAGTAATCAATCAAAAATAGGCAATCAATAAAAAAAATCAAACTTAAAGCTTGTTCTTTGAAAATATAAGACATATTAAGCATTAATTCAGATAATCAAGAAAAACAGAGAAAAGGAATAAACTTTCATACAAACCATCACTCCTGACCTCATGGACTTATCTCTCAAGGAATGCCCATTTCATGTAATTGTGAGCAAAGAATGCTTCTTAACATACCTTTCTTATTCTTTTAATTTCCATTTAACAAATCATGAAAAGGGAATTAAAATTATGGCAATTAGGAAGAAAGAGATAAACCTCTTTGATAATCAAGATATACTGGCTTATGGAGAATATCCCAAAGAATAAAAAAATATTAAAAAACACCTAGAACTCCAGGAACTAATAAGCAATTATAGAAAACTTGCAGGATACAATTAATACACATAAGTTAATCACCTACACATACACCAGCAAGATATAATTGGAATTATGAAACAAAAAACATACCATTAATATTACCAGCATAAATGCACATACTTAGGTATAAATCTCACAAAATAGGGGCAAGATCTATATATAAAAAAAAACAACAACAAAACTCTAATGAAAGAATTAAAAGAATATTTAAGTAAATGAAGAATCGCGATGTTCATTAATAGAAAGACTCAATATTGTTAAGACGTCAGGTCTTTCCAACTTTGTCTAAAGATTAAATACAATCTCAGTTAAGAATTTAATGTATTTTGTAGATAGTGAAAAACTGATTCTGGACCTTATTTGAAAGGCCAAAAGATTCAGAATGGTCAACACAACAGTTAAAGAAATACAAAGTCTTGTTTTTCACCCTACCTTCTTCCCCTGCTACCCTTATTTACCCTTCACCTTTGGGCCCTGTATCCCAAAAAAAAGGTTAGAGGCAGTTAAATCAGGTCGAGGTCCAATATCACTGGCTCATTAACCAAGAATCTAACTAT
>CAUYPK010123282.1:0-45087 GCA_963574355.1 Loris lydekkerianus | reverse complement strand
CCATTGCACCGGGGACCCTGACCCTTTAGGGGTGGCCCTCAGAATTTAAAAAAAAAAAAAAAAAAAAAAAAAAAAAAAGACACTTTTTTTCATTTTATAAAGTAACCAGTGCATCATCTTGTGAAGAGAAAGTATCCTTTTATTGTCCTATAGTATATCCAGTAAATGAATCAGGGTTAGTATCAGGTGTCAGTACAGATTTTTCTAAATACAATTTAGAAATTAATTCTTGTTAATTTCTTCATGACAGATTATGGTGTGAAAGTGGATTTGCCCATCAAGAAAGTAATGTTAAATTTTCAACAGATCCAGATGAGTGCCCCCCCTTCCCGGCAACCCTGAAAACACCTTCCCTGCTCATCAACTTTCTGGTAGTTACCAAAACAGTCCCTGTTCAACCACTTTAAACGGACAGCCATAGTCACCAAGCACCTTCACTCAACTCAAAACTGGCCAAATGAACACACCAAGATCAAAACCAGGAGAAATGTAAGGGAGGCATACCAGAAACTGTTAAGCATAGCATTTCAATGACAGAAACATACTACTAGTCTTACTAAAGTTCTGCAATTGCCAAATAGATGAGTTGGGGACTGAGTGTCTAGGTGCATACTGTGTCCCAGCCTCAGGTTGCTTTGGTACAGGCAATCGCTGAGTTACAAACATCCAACTTATGTATAACTCACACTTGTGAATGGAGGCTATTATAGGTTATAGGTAAATGGACCTGTTCCAACTTATATACAAATTCAACTTCAGAGCAAATCTACAGAGCCTCTCATTCATGACCTGGGGACTGCCTGTACTGTGTTTACTGAGCCAGGCAACTGCAAGGGTGCCCAGAGCATTCAGCAGAGATGTGAGTTTAGATCTATTCGGCACCAAGAGTCCTTCGGCTCACTCACAGAGCACTTTCCAGTGCATTGCAGTTATCATTAAAGCCTGCCAATTTGGGGCAGCACCTGTGGCTCAGTGGGTAGGGTGTCAGCCCCTTATACTGAGGGTGGCAGGTTCAAACCCAGCCCCAGCCAAACTGAAACAAAAAATACCTGGGCATTGTGGCAGGCTCCTGTGCTCCCAGCTACTCAGGAGGCTGAGGCAAGAGAATCGCCTAAGCCCAGGAGTTGGAGGTTGCTGTGAGCTGTGTGACACTATGGCACTCTACCAAGGGTGATAAAGTGAGACTCTGTCTCAAAAAAAAAAAGTCTGCCAATTTGAAGAAGAACTTGGCAGACGTTAACTCCTTACCAGGAGGGAAGTCTGATCTTCAAATGGATGGTGGTTGAATCAGCTGTACCTGATTGTCATAGCCAAGTAAGACACTGCTTCCTGATGAAGCAAGTACGCACCTTTCTCAGAATAATGTTTCTTACCCATTTAGCAGAGTAACAAGGAGGGCCTTACAGGCACTCTTGAAAGGATACCAGCATTTCAGAGATCTAAGCAGTAGGAGCTGAAATGTTCATCCATTAGGAAATGGAGCTGCTGGTCTATAGCATGAAATGAGATCTCAGAGGTACTTATGCTGGTCAGTGGTTTCATGCTGTAGAGGCAATTGCTATAGTATTGATTTTCCCAGGACTCCTGCTGCAGCAAACTGCCATCTTAATCTGCAAGACCTAGACTTAATGCTTGATATCCTGATTCCTGGAGAGCTGAGTGTAAATTTACCCCTTCAGGAACTTGGGGCATTGACTCCCACAGTGCCTGAGGACCTCTTAAGGATTTCATCTTAAAATGCTCAACTTGTCTTTCCATAAATGGATACATTTAGCTGTGTAAACATCAGATGTCATCATCAGTATGAAAGTCCAGTCAACTGGTTACTTGTCTTCCCCAGGGCCTCCCTATCCCTGTCATCACCTGCCCAATGCATCTAGTCTCCCTTGCCTTTTTTTTTTTTTTTTAAGGACGTCCAAGGCAGCACTTGTCTGAAGTATGAGAATATGAGAACTGGGGGAAGTGAGACCATGGAGGGCTTGGGTGAAGGAGACCCAGGCAGGCAGTGCCGCAAGGATGTGCAGGAGTTGACATCCTCTTCAAGGCTCTGATCTTTTGGAGAAACTGGCTCATTTCACAGAAGGATCACTAATGGTGAGGGTTTAGGCACTGGACAGAATACCAGGGGCAGGAGGTGGATTATTGGCCTCACTGAAACAGGCTTACTCTCCCCACAGTTCCGTGAGGCTGCTGTGTTCTTTCATTCATGCATTTATATCCTGTTTTGCTCACAAAAGGATTTGAGACAGTTTTCAAAAATAAATACAATCCAACAGGATTAAACAAACAGAAAAAGAAATTGTGGCTGTTATTCGAGTTTTCTGTGACAAAGATCCAAATCCCTGTTCCGATTGCCTAGCACCACAGTGAGGGCCTTGAGAACAGGCACAAGGCATGTCCTGGGCCCACATGGAACCTTCTGTCCCAGTCAGGCCTTTAAAGCTGGAGCTACAGTAGGTATGGAGTAACCCCAACTCTTTTCCAAGATGAGTCTGGAGGACAGTGTGATCAGCTGATCCAAGCTTTCTTTCCTCTAGATCCTGTTCACATTTCCACTTGGCTTTCCAAGGCAGAGCACTGCCCAAGAAGAAAGCACTTTTAGTCCTTGCCTGACCACACCAGTCTCTTGGGTGTTAAGACTGATTGTAAAAAGAAAAGAGAAAGAGGAGGGAGAATGAGGAAATTAAAATGAAGTTGGAGAAATGTCTCTTATTTTGTTTGTTCTGCATCTGGGAATTCCATTTTGACCTTGATCTATTTTAGAGTTCACTTTCCCTATGGATAGAGTAAGGGCCAAAGGAATCACTTGGGAAAAGTTGTGTTAGAGTCATGGCTGGGGCCACGGAGACAGTGAGAAAAGAGATTACACTTGGAAGAAAGGGACAGTAGGAGGAATACAAAATAAAGTTAGATGGGAGATTAGCAAGCAGGAATTCATAAGATACTACTTTGCATGCATGTGCTGAAAGTGTTCTACAAATTTGGTTCTTAGCTTTCTAGCAGGCAAAGAAAAGAAAGAAAAACAGTAATTTACAAAGTTCAAAATATCCATATTATAATATAAAGTCAACACAGTTACTCAGAAGAAATACAGTTTTCCTGGAACTGAAACGATACCATTAAAGAGATTTTTGTCTCAAAATTCTTATTAAGGGTCACTATCCAATATAGAGCACAATGTTCTTACTCACATGACTTTATTAAAAACATATCACACCCTTAGCCATGATGCAAATCAGTAAAAACAAATCCAAAAGGCCATTTTCTTTAAGTAAGTTTTCATAACTGATAAATCACAAATAAATGAGATTTGGATTTTATACTTTTTTTTTAACTTTAAAAATCATTTTTATCAGAGAATGTTAATTAATATGGATAATTTAAGGGTTCCTATTCCAGCCCTTTTTCCCACCCCTGGAGTTCCTCTACCATGGGACCCTAACCCTACAATTTGTCCATAGTTGATTAAATAAGGGTAAATCTCATCAACACATTGGTGATTTATAATTCTACCTTTAAATACTTTGTAATCTAGAAGCCCTTTACAAATTTAAGGGATTGCATCATTCGTGCCATGACTTGGATTAATCTGAATTAGGTTAGAGTTTTTAAAATCAGAAGGAAGGACCCTTGTGCAATGAGGTCCAAGACAGCTGAATCATAAAAGCAAGGAGAATGATCCTCAGGGGGAGGCCTGGGAATAACTGAGACATGTTATCCAAGCCATGGGGTGATGATGCCATTCAGAGAGGAAGACCAGCTCCGTGCAGGAGACTAAACAAGTCATGAGAAGAATGTACACTAGGGATAGATTTCCAAGTTCAAATCTTGACATTGCTACATACTACCTACATGACCTTGGACCTTTCTGTGATATTTTCCCATAAGTGAATGTAGGCAAGAGTAGAATGAGCCTTATAGGGTAGCAATGGTGAGCAAATGAGCTGACATTAGGAGAGTGTTGAGAGCAGTGCCTGATACTAAGTAATGGCATATTGGATAAATGAAATACAGCACAAAGAAAAGGTGGTCTGGGGAGGGGCTGGGCATCACAGTACTCACAAATTGCCTGTGATTTTAGCTCTAATATAAGTTATTTATTATTTTTTCATATTCAGAGACAGATTCATAACACAGGAGCTTAAATAAATTTTGAAAGTTGGAAGTGAAGAAAAAAGTGCACAAATCCAGTGGAAGATATTTGAAAACTATTATAAGGAAAAAGCAGAATAATTTGTCGACAGATGGAGTGACAGTGTTTTTCTTTTTCTTTTTTTTTACAAAGAAGAAAAGGTAAGATAGTCCTTGAATGTTAAATGCCAAGAATGTGGTTACTCAAGTGCAAGTTCCTGATGTTTATGGAAAGTGTCCTGGGCCTGTTGTGAGCACAGGTGTTGAATAGATGGTGATGGACACTTCTAATGAGTGAGCAGTGGCAGCA
Source organism: Loris lydekkerianus (assembly GCA_963574355.1). Lineage (NCBI taxonomy): Eukaryota > Metazoa > Chordata > Mammalia > Primates > Lorisidae > Loris > Loris lydekkerianus. Next base: position 40,646 of record CAUYPK010123282.1, on the reverse strand, counting down.
CGTAGCATTTCAGGATTTAAATTCTATACCAACACGGCCCAACAGAATCATGATGAGAGTCACAGATGTAATTCAAAGTTTTCTAGCAGTCTCATTAAAATAAGTAATGATAAATAGGTAAAATCAATTTTAATAATACCTTTGATTTAAACTAATATATCCAAACTATTATCTCAATACATAATCAAATATAAAAAATGAGATATTTTACTTTTTAAATTTTTTACTAAGGCTTTGAAATCTGGTATGTACAATTCGAGGGCATCTTAATTCACATGTTTAATCAAGAAACGTGGCTCATGGCTATGGGATGGGACAGAACCATGCTGGAACTTCCGTGAGGAGAATCCTGTCATTATCCTCTATTTTGGGGTACTTAGTACCCTTGCCAGCTGGATTAATATCGATTTGTTCCAATTTGGTCATCTATGGTTTTAACTACATGCATTAGTTCCTACTGTGGGTTGGGCCTTGAATTAGATGCTGGAGGTTCAAAGATATGGATAAGAAGTAAAATTTTCTATCCCAAGCAAGTTTTAACTGAATTGTTCAACGGGAATTTAGCCAAATCAAGCTAGTATACATATAAATAATGGAAAACTGGATCAAACTGCTTTGGCCCACACTAGGTGAACCTAATTGAACAAGAGCAAACATTTCTGGTTAGTTCCTTTGGGTTACAGCTTAATTACACTCTTAAAAATATGTTTTGATTTCAATGGTTCTTCTGTGTTTTGATAATTTAGTTTTACCTGGATATGTGTGTTCATTCCAGCCATTTCAAAATGGCTCAAAATGGATTCAATAATTTCTTGCCAATTCAAAGCTAACCAGTCTGATTCTAATAACATGGAAACTTTTAAGTCACTTATGAACAGATACATGTTGCTAGATCCAAAAAACTCTTGGAAAGAAGGCAGAAAGCAGGTTGCAAGAATTGAGACCTATGTGCTCAACTAGTCTGGCAAGAAGCCTGACTTTTACCTGAATTGGTAGATTATTGCATTAGGATTCCCCAAACCTCCTGAATGCTTATTCCCAGAAAGAGGTATAACATGAAATACTCAGTTAAGATGAAGTAGCCTTAGTTCATGAGTTGATGTCAGACTTGGCAGTAGGGTGCTAAGGGACTGCTGACTTTTAGGAAAATACATACAAAAGAGTGGGGAGGGGTCTGGAATTAGACTTCAAATCAACCTGCAGTCAGTGTGAGGCCCCTAGTTAACTGTACTAAAGAAAGAGGCAAAGAAAAAGAAGCAGTTATATCTAGTGGGGAAAGGGCTGTGATTTGTGAGGGACTTTTGGAGTATCGGTAAAATGCTGTTTCTTGATCTGATTAAACATGTTTTAAGTACTGTTAAAAAAAAAAAAAAAGAAAGAAAGAAAGAAAAGAAAAGAAAAGAAAAAGAAGCAGAGAAGGGAAAAAAGTTGCCAAACATGCTTCAACTCTGAGTTAGAGTCTGGGTGAAGGAGGCCTGTGGGAAGGGCCCACAGGGAAGCAGTAACCACATACGTATGCAGGAGTGGACTGCAGGGAGATGGGCTGGCTGTTCCTTACTCCTCACGTCTTACCCTTCAACCTGTGATGCTGTACTCTAGCATGTGAAATGGTCATGAACTAATCTTCCTTTTTTAAGGTCTCACTTCTCTCTCTCTCTCTTTTTTGTTGAGACAGTCTCCCTTTGTCACCTTCAGTAGAGTGCTGTGGTGTCATAGCTCACAGCAACCTCAAACTCTTGGGCTCAAGTGATACTCTTGCCTCAGCCTCCCAAGTAGCTGGGACTATAGACACCTGCAACAGTGCCTGGCTACTTTTAGAGACAGGATCTCACTGCAGCTCAGGCTGGTCTCAAATTCCTGAACTCAAATGATCCACCTGCCTCAGCCTCTGAGAGTGCTAGGATGATAGGAGAGAGCCACCGTGCCAGCCGCCTCCTTTCTCAAAAGAGTTCAATGGCTCCCACATGGCTAACAAATCAAGCTATATATCTGGCTTTTTATCACCTGTCTCATCTGTGCTAGCCAGGCTAATTTCTTTGCCACTTTCTGCTTGCCACTAACCTCTATGGTCAGAGTTGCTATCTTTTGAGTCCCGTGTTGCTTTATCTTTCATGCTGCTTTCCCTGTCTTCATTCAGTCTTTTCTATGCTCACCTACTGTCCATTTAACAAAGACAGTACAAGGTCCTGCTCCCTGCCTGATGTCTCCAGCCTCAGAGATCTCAATTTCCACTCAGATTTCCAGTGCTGGTGAGTATCATGCAACTACTGTCTATATTGTCTCACGCTGTTCCTTGAGAATTTCATGGGTGTTAACCCTAACACCCCAAGTAGTTTGGAGATAGTAGCAAGAATCATGTTTTTGTAATCATCTCCCACCAGCCTTATATAGTTATAAATATAAAAGTCCTCAATAAAAAATGGGTTTTCATGATTACCACTTTGGATACAGCAAAAAATAAGAACTCTGGCTTAAGGGAGTTTATAATCCAAGGGGAGAAAAAGAAAAATGCAAATAAATACATGATCTACTTTGTGTGTGACTTGATATGTTCTAGGATGAAAATAAGTTAGGTCAGTGTGATGAATAGAGAGACGGCGGGTATGGGTACAACTTTGGTTTCCAAGATTCAGAGAAAGCTTCTCTGAGGAAGTTGAATATAAACAGCAGGGACTTAAATGATGAGCAGGAGAAACAGCCCTGCCAAAGAAAATGTATACTAAATATTTTGTCATTTACATTTTTTATAATGAAGGCAGACAGGCTGACAAACAGTCTTAGCGTTAGCCCAGGTATAAAGAAAACTTTAGCTACCTGACATTCTGCACTGTGAAGAAAGACACTGACCCTACACAAATGCAAAGGGAAAACGTCCATAGAATAATGGAGGAACATTTTTCCAATTACTTTCTGTCTGTGAGAAGATATTGATTTAAATGTGATAGTCAAAGCAATATTATGATGAAATGTACAGCCTACTGTGCATTTCAACAGACTTTTATGAAATAAAATGGTAATATAAAAAAAGAGAAGTTATCAGGGATACTGAGAAAATAAAGGATGGACATTCTTGCCCCATTTGCCTTCTGGAATGCTTAGAAAACATGAGCCCCATATTAGTCAGGGTTCTCCAGAGAAAGATAAAAGATGAATGTATTTGTTATGTGAGCGTGTATGTCTATGTATACACACACACACACACACACACACATATATATAGACACACACATATATATGGAGAGATTTTAAGGAATTGAGTCTCTCAATTGTACAGGCCAGAAGGTCTAGTCTGTGGGGTTAGGCTGGCAGTCTGCAGACCCAGGGAAGAGTTGCTGTTTGAATTAAAAGGCAGTCTGCTGCCAGAATTCTCCCTTCCTCCAGGAAGGTCAGTCTTTTTTTCTGTTGGGGCCATGATTAAACTATGACAGTGGTAGTAGGGGAAAAGAGGGAGCTACTTTCAAGAAACATTCATAGGATCAAATAAACAGGACTTAACATCTAGATAAGACTAGAAAAGGAAGACAAAATCTAAATAGACCTCCCTCCCGGTGCTTAGCTTGGATGCACACATAGAGCAGGCTTTATTATGTGAAACAAGAATATCGAGAGATCGACTTTAACGAGGAGGGGAGGGAAGGAGATTTGATGCATCCATTGAGTCAGGGTTGGCATATTGTGATTTTGAAGAGTCACTGGGACTTCTCATGGGGGTGTGCAAAAGGTTCTCCGAATCTTAGTCTCAAAGAAAGTTTGAGAATGTAAAACCAAAATGTGAGTCTCAGTATGGAGAAGGTGAAATTTCACAAGAACTTCAATAAAGCTTGTCCAGCTTTATTATTATGGTGTCTGAAGGGGAAAAGAGCAGCGGGTTAGGAAGAGAGGAGGAAGATCTCATAAGAAGCCTGGGAAGGAATAGTCAGAGAGGTGGAAAGGCACCAGGAATATCAAGAATCAGAGAAGTCAAGGCAGAAGGGAACCAAAGGGAGGAAGGTTGTCAGCAGTGCCATGTCATGCAGCAGAGAGTTTTAAAAAGGTAACTAGCTGTGTAGGTCCACAGTGCTTGGCAGCAAGGAGGCCCCTGGGAACACCAGCCAGAGCAGCTATGGCGGAGTGATGGGAAGAAAGCCAGATGGCTAGGGCTGAAGAATGAGAGGGACAGAGCAGATGGCAGCCATGACAATTCTCTGACAAAAACCCTGGCCAAGAATGCAAGGAGAGCATTTGTAAGGCTACGTTAAAGGAAGATTATAATGTTCAATATGAGAGAGACACCTGGTAGACAAAGAGCTAGGTGGAAGGATAGGGAGAAGTTGTAGGATGAGGAGGAGCTCATCACTGGAGTACAGAGGATGCCACAGGAAATGGGAACAAGTCAGCAAAGGGCCCAGCCCTGACTCACTTGTCTGTGCTGGAGGAAAGCAGAGAATGTGGTCACAGGTGCATGTACAGTCAGTGGAGCCCCATACTGGAAACCATTATGTGGGTAGATACCTTCTGTTTCTTCAAAGAGGAGCTGAGATTATCATCAGTGTGGTTTGAGGCAGCTGCTGAAGATTTGGAATGGTGGGTAAAGTAAAAGAGAAGAAACTGCCCGAGGCCCAGTGAAGACCATGATTTTACAGGGCATTGTTGTTTACTATTGCATAAAGTTCTGCCAGCCTGCCGGATACAGCCAAAGGGAAGGGCCAATAGAGCCGAGAGTGTTGGTGATAAAGAGCTTTCAATAAACAAAAACTGTAATTATTCAGTCCTTTTTTCTTTTACCCAACCTTATGGTATCATAGAAAAAGCTCTAAAAATTTTCCATTTATTGTGTCCCTTTAAAATTTTACTACTTGAGCTTCTTAATTTTTTAGTATCCATAACTATTTCAGCTTAATGTGAAAAGGAGGAATAATTAGAATTTCCCCAATGGTGCAAAATGACCCCCTCCAAATCTACAGGTTCCATACTATTAGATAAATAACAATAGTGGCTTAGCTTTGAATAGTGTATTTCCATCCAGCAACCCCACAAAATCTGAACACAGCCTTTTAAAGATATGCATATGCACACAGGTGCATATATTTGACACAGTGCAGACCTTTCATTGGAAAACAAAATGCTATTCATGCTGAGTAGTTTTCATAATTGTTTCTTTTTGTATTATTGAAAGGGAAGCAAATCTACTTCCTCTGTATTCACAGGAATGGAAATTAGTATTGGAAATAAGCAATTAAAATCCCCAAGAAGATTACATTAGAGACAAAATACAATAAGTTAAAAATACCATATGGAACGGACAAAATCTGATATTGAGCCAGGAGAAAAATAACCATAAAGGCCCAGGATTCAAGGACAAGTTTTCCTGTTCCTTTACTCTCTGCAAGGTACAGGATTTCCACACATATGGTGTTAGAATCTTCTCTGTTCTACAACCCCTGGTGCAGGACCATATGTGCTGAGATCCACAGCACAACAGGGTGAGATGGGAATTATCTGCCAGCCTTTCCTTGGAGCTCCCTTGTGTTAAGGAATTTTATACATTGCCCCTATTGTTAGAATTCATTAAATTAATTGCAAAAGCCCCTATTGTTGTAATTCATTAAATTAATTACAGAAGCTTTTAAGTATTTGACATTCTCCCACTGCTGCAGATTCATATATGACTGACTTTTGCTCAAGCCTGTGCCCAGATCACCGCTATCATCGATTTGGGCCTCAAATCTAATCTCATAGAAAATCCAATCAGCTAATTGATTAGCCACTAAATTATACTTTTTCTCTGGCTGGCTTTATTTTTCCTTCCAATTCACAAATGCTATAATAACTGACTCCATTTTCCGCCTACCCTTCACCCATTTTGATTAGTTTTTACAAGTTAAGGGCAGCAGCTTGGTCTGCCATACTTCATGTTTTGAATGTTTTTTGTTTGTTTATTTATTTTTTAAAATATAGATAGGATCCATCATTTGTTAGATGAGGCTCCTATAGTATTGTTATTTTTGTGCAGCTTTATGAGAAGTTGATATCTAGGGCAAAATTTGTCTTTCTTGGCACTATTTATTTTCTGACCCTTTCTATGTTGTTGGGGTGGTCCAGTGCGTTGTATGTTTATCAGCATCCCTTGACTCTATCTGCTAGATGCTAGTAGCCACTCCCTTGCAGCTGTAACAGTGGAAAGTGTCCTCAAACTTTGTCACCCAAATACCATCTGGGTGACAAATCAACTCTACTTTAAAATCACTGATCTTTGAGAACCTTGTAATATACACCTATACCAAAATGCTCATGCCTCTCTGAAGAACAAATTGTATTAGGAGAGAAGCATTAATTGTTAGCATGGTATTTTGCAAGTGAGTATGAAAGACTATTAAATCCTGAGAAAATGTTTGCCAGGGACGGAGGAAGGGTGGTGAGAGGATGGGAGGAGAGAGAGAGAGAGATTGGAGAAGTTTGAAAATTCTTTCAATATTTTGAAATTGATATTTGAATAAATATTAAAGGAAACTAAAGGAAAAAGTGCCAATGAACAGGAACAAGGAGAAGAATAGGTTGGCTGGGAACACTGAAAACAGATTTCTCTGTCGGGATTTTTCTCAGTTCTGTCTCAGTGGAACTAGTCGGTAAAAGTAGATTGCTGCTTATCTCTCTTTTAATCCACCACTAATTCATTACCAAACCCTGTTGACTGGATCTCTGATATCTCTGATCCCACCCACAGGTTCCCTTCTCCTTTACCACCTCACTAGTCCAAATGGTCACCCTCCCTTATTTCTACTACTCCAGCCACCTCCTACCTGTCCCTTGGATTACAATCTGGCCTAATCCAATTCCTTTCTACACTGTAATCAACATGATGTTTTCAAAAACTCCAGTCTAATCAGGGTTCCTGCTGCTCTATATCCCTCACCATGTCCCCTTGCTCTGAACATAGGGAACTTTAATGAGGCCAAGAGGTTCCCATGTGGTCTTTCATCTGCATTCCTGCAGCCTCACCTCCTAATGTTATGCCATTTCACTCACTGTACACCCTCTTTTCTTACATGTTTGCCCACTCTATTCCCTCTATCTTGAAGGCATGCACCTCCTCTTTTCTTCCGCATGCTTTAGATCTCAGTCATAACTTTACATAAATTTCATTAACATTCATCTCATCCCATCAGAATTTTTGTTCCAAGAGAGCAGGAAGGATCTGGTATGTCTAGATCTAGCCTGTATCTCCAGAGACCAGCAGCACAATGCCAGTATATAGCAGGTGTCCAATAAATATTTGTTTCGTTATTGAATGAAGAAATAGATAGATAAATTCTGTTGCACAGAAATTCATAAATAGCTTTGATGGGGCTGCATCTTCTTAATGTATCATCCTATTCCATAAATATGCAAATGTTAATTTGTAATCTGATTACCTCATACCAGTTCACATGGCAACTAGGCTATGAGCTCTGGGTGAGCAAGCACTATGTTAATATCTTTGTTTTTCCCTGAGGGCCTCACTTTGTGCCAAGAGTTGACTAAATTCACAGGAAAGAAACAAAAGAATGAGTGAAAAAAGTTTATGATAATATTTATAAAGATGGGGTCAAGGATAAATTTTCCTTTATATTTTAGATTCAATGTTAATCTAGTGTCTCTATTTCCTTGTGTTCTTGCCTAGTAGTTGTATCTCAGAATTTCTCCTGAACAAGCTGGCTTTATGGTAAGGGAAGATGCTGAGCCTTGAATAAGCTGGAAAATTGGGAAGAATTTATTGAAAAGCTGCTTCTGATGGGTAGAATTTTGAAAAACTTGACAAACTTTATTATTTGGGCAATGTAAATCTCATCTCTGTTTGCCTCTTCTATAGACTCAGACCTCTAATCAGAAAGAAAAAATGAAGTCTAGGCAAGATGGCCTGACAATCAGAGTGGCCCATGGCAAAAGATTTGCAAATATAATGGAATTTGGGCTTTAGTCCAGAGGAACATTTTTTTTCTTTTATCCTTTCATCTTTAGGATAAAAATGATGAAGATGATGATGATGATGATGATGATGACAATGACAACTGGTATTTTAATGAACACTTAACTAAGTTTTAGACTTGGTAGCTGATCATTTTTATATACTTTATCTTACTTAGTCCTTATGACTTCTCTATAAGGTATAATTGCTAAGGGTCAAGGACTGATGTTGAGAGATTAATTTCGGGGTCTGGATTCATACTCCATTTTTGTCTCTTTGAACTGGAGCATGAGAGAAAAGAGAAGATGATCACACAGGCAGAGTTACCATTTTTATGTACTATGAGTTTTTTAATTAAAATAAAAACTATAATTCAACATGTTTAGGCTCAACCATGACCAATACCTCTTGGGAGTAAGTGTGTGAGTTAATACTAACTCTGACCAAATTTAAAAGGCATTTAATTTTTACAAATCAATTATATATAGCATTACCTCATTTCATCCTTAAACTATCTTCTATCAAGATTATTAAAAATGAGAACACTAATATTTAACCCAAGGTCTGTAGCCAGGCAATAGTTCTGCCAAAACTTCAACAAAAGTCTTAGGAGTGTTCTCTGAGTTCAACGCTCCATTTATGACAGTGTTTGAAGAGAAGGAAGTGACCACCAATCAGGTTAGAACAGAAATCTGTTATGAAGGAAGACTTTAGAAGTGTGTGGGATTTTAAGGGTTATACAGTGGGCTACGTGAATAGAATTTGGGTTAGGAGGTGAGAATTTATGAAGAGCTGAAGATAAGTCAGTACTGAGATAGAGAAAGTGGCCTGTTAGCAATAGTATTTTCCCCAAAAAAGCTTTAGACTCAGGAAAAAAAATTCAACATTAGTTGTGAGTTGATGAAGTAAAGAATCTGGGGAAACAACTTGGAGACTTGGCTTAAAAGGTTGAAGACTGAAATGGAAAAACCAGACAAGAGTATAGTAATGTGTGCATGGAAAAGGGATAAACATGATGATCTATCACTAAATATCTCTTGCCAAGAGCCTCAATTCAATAGTTTTAGAAATAGAAAATCAGCTATAATAGTAATAGCTAACATTTAAGGTCTCTTTCGGGTACAATTCTAAACACAAAACAAATATTAACTCATTTTATCCTTAAGTTGACCACCCAAGGGACTGTAAAAACTGGTCAACATGCAGAGGTGGTCAACATAAGGAACTAGGTCTACTGTTCTGATACTTACATGTGGTGCATGTCCAGTCTATGATAAGTAGGTCAACTTAAGAAAGTGGTCAATGTAGGGAGGTGGTCAACTGTGGAGGTTCTAATGTATTTGCTGTGGTGGTGCTGAGTGGGACTCAGAAGCAGTATTGCTTGACTATGAGTTCTGACTCTGTCTCTTATTAACTAGGTGACCTTGACAAAGTTACTGATCAACTCAATTCCTTGATTTCCACATCTATAAAATGGGAATAATAATAGAAACTATGTCAGAGGTTTGTTCTGAGCAATAGATGAGTAAATATTATTGAAAAAAGGCTTAGAACAATGCCTGGCATATATCAAAAGCTATATATGTATTTGTTCTTATTACTCTCCTTATTCCCCTGTATAGATGAGGAGACAGAGGCATACAGAAGTAATTGGCTCGAGGACGCACTGCTGGTAAGTATCAGTGCTAGGACTTGATCCCAGGCAAATGGCTCCAGGAAGCTCACTCTAAACCAGAAAGCTCTTCTGCAATGCCCCATGCTATAGCAGTAGCTAGGAACATGGTTATACTTGTAGAGTTGATTGACAAAAGCTAAGATTCAGCCTCTTCAGAACTGCAGCTGACAGAATAGTGTTCCCACAAAGGTGTTTATTTTCTAAACTCTGGAGTCTGTGGGTATATTATATTCCATAACAAAAAGAATTAAAGTTGTGGGTAGAATTAAGATTGCTGATCAACTGATTTTATAGTAAGGATATAGTTGTGTGTTACAGTGGTGGGACCAGTATAATCAGACAGGAAATGTGGAAAGGGAGGCAGATGAGTCCAGTGTCTGAATGATAAGATGTGACCAACGTTCAGTCAGTCATTGATAGCTTTGAAGATGGAGGCAGGGGCCCTACCTATTCCTGCAGAAGCTGGCAGCCTCTGGAAGCTGGATTTTAGAACAATTTTGGATAGTAAGGTAAAACATCTGTGTTGTTTTCTATCATTATGTTTGTACTAAGTTATCACAGCAGCAATCAGAGACTAATAGAGGAACTTATTTGTGGTTAGAGAGAAAATGATACGAGGACTCTATCACATACTGAAGACTGACCACAGCTCCTCATGCTATGGAAGATGGAAATAAAACTGACCTTTGAGTGGTTGAGTGAACAAACCTGAGATTTGGCATTTTAGAGTAAGTTTGGGGGTTTATCTTTTTGTATTTTGTATTTTCCAGTCTCATGGGCAATTAATTGTTTCTTAATAAAACCAATTAAAGTCATAATGCTAGATAATAAAAATTTCTTTTTTCCACTGTCACACTTCATCCTTGTGGCTCAAGGTCAATGGGGTGGATGGTGTCTGAGACACTGTGGGACACATAGTGAGGAATGAACAGTCAGGGAAGACCCAGGTTCAAATTCTGTTTTCAACTATGATAGCTGCCATTGCACATGCAATGAAACTTCTCTGCCCTGTGATTTCTTTATCAATAACATAGTGGTAGTGCTGCCTATCTGTGAGGATTAAAGAGGATGCCATTGAAGGCCTCTGCTATTCAGGAAGATACCCTGTGAGAGTTGTTTTTTTTTTTTCTGTCTATGTCTTACAAATGGGGAGACTAAGGCCGAAGAAGAAAAAAATTTGAGTGAAATAGTCGACTAGTTGATGACAGAATCAGGAATCGATCTATGTTTCTCAATGCCTTTTATACAGAGTCCCTTCCACCATATCTTGTTTACCTTAAATTGCTTGAAAAAATGCATTGCTGTAATCAGTAACTTGCTAAACTAATCTGATTGCATTAATCAGCTTATTCATAATTTATACCCTGCCTGCTTCCAAGGAGAATTGGAAGTGACTTGATCAAATTTAATGCCTGAAGAAGGTACCTTTGTCAGCCTCTTTAGCAGGTGCCAACAGACACACCATCCTGGGAAGAAGCAGAAATCCAACTAATGCTGCTGATTATGTAGCCACACAATCCAGGGGTGATTTCATAGATTGCCTGACTTCACCATTCAGCATTTGTGCTGTTTAAGATGGAACAAGTTCTGAAGAGTGTGTCAGCAACCTTCACTAAGGAAAGCTCCTTATTCCCACAATTCAACTATAAGTTCTAAACCACGACAGGAGTAGGGTCACAAATAAAGGAACAGTCAGGGTCAGTAAATAATAAAACTGACTACCCACATCACAAAATTTGTTTTGAAAAATAACATGCAAACCACTCTTAACATTCTGTTAAGTTTAATAATGACTAAGTACTCATATGGCTGAAAAAACTGTTTAAGTTGGTAGGTTACCAAGCTACGCTTTGGAGTGAATTAAAAAAGGTCAAGCTGTTGGCAAAATTAAAATATAGAGGGTTGGAAAACAAGTTCAATTCTAGGATTACATCTATAAGCCTTTCAATTTAGATTGTAGCCTGAAGTGTTCTAAATGGAAATACAAACATATATATGTTAAACTATATGTATTTTAATAAAATGCATTTTAAAAAATTGTGTTTACTTTCTAAAGAAGTATATTTTGAGTGGTAGCCACTGTGTAAGATACAAATTAGTGTCTGACCCTTATGGGATATGTGTTATCTCCATGCATAATGGTAAAGAGGGCAGGGAATCTTAAGGATACCAAGAATGGCACAGAAAGAAAACATATAGGAGTTCAAGGATATAGCACATTTCATTGGGGAAATGAGGAAGGCATTTTGGAAGAGCCGTTTTGGTTTAAGCTTCAAGGAATAAATAAGAGTTGCATTTGAGGAGACAGGATAAGGGGAGAGCCCAGTGTGTACATGCGCTGCATTTGCCAGTATGTGCGCATGAATGAATACATAGGAGGAACTTTTTAGGTTGGAAGAGTATGGAAGAAATATTAATTTGTTTGTTCAATTTAAAAATATGTATAAAATAGCTCCTGTAGGCTATGATGATTTGGGGGGCAGAAAAATACATAAAACGGATGTGATCCTTACCTTCACAAAAGGCAGTAAATGTTCATGGATATGAATATGCATTAAAAAGAAAAAGTCATGGAAGATATCAGTAACCAAAAAAGCATAAACAGACATTTGGAATGAAATATGTATTCTTGTTAATTTACTTCACTATATGAGGAGATGGTACTTATGGTTGACTGTTGAAAGTACATTCATCACTTGCAGACAAATTTACTACTACAGATAAGTTCTATAGCATGTCTAACATTCTTAGAAAGAAACAAAAGACCCTTTATTCTCCCATTATTTTTTATTGATAGAAAAGATACATTTAAAATTCTCAGTAATTACTAGTCTAAATGCCTTCATTTCATTAAAAAGTATATGCTGTTCATATTAAGTTAAATAGATAATACTTGCAACAATATACACTAGCTGCCATTTTTTTCATATCCATATGTCAGATAAAGAAATTCAGGCATTGAGGGATTAGTTTAGTCATCCAAGGCTAGTGGTTTTATAGCTAGTTAGCAACAAAGCTGAAATGCACTCAGATGGACCACCTCCAGAGGCCATGGGCTCAACTCAACTGCTGTAGGCTGCTTCTAGTACATTGCTACTCATTCCTAGAAATTTCCTGGATGAGCTAGAAGTTGAGATGTGTTAGGTACTTCTTTGGGTTCTTTCTGCTCTGCCTGACATGTCTCCTGAAATTCTCCGAATTACATTTATTTTTGGATGCATTCCAGAGGCCCACATAGATCTGTGTGAGAATGAAGCACCCACATCTGAAGATGAAAGTGAGGAAGGAGAAATAAATCTTGTACTTCTTAGTGATGTTGAGAGAGCAGCAGGCAGCTGCAGAAGAACTTCTTTTCTAAAGATAAGAACAAACTTTATACTGAGCAAAAATGATCTTGAAATACAAAAGCAAAAAAGACTCTGTAACTAATAACAATACCCTGGTTTCTAACATCTGTAGCCATAACTGTGTAGCTGATATTGAACTGGAAAAAAAAAAAAAAAGTATAAAAGAGTTTGGGAAAAAAACTGTTCCCTAGAGCTCAGCATTTCATGCATTGAGGCGCCTGAGTTCTTCCTAGCAATTAAAGGTTCCTTATTCTATATTATTGGTGTAAGTATCTGTTTTAATCTGCCATTTTTCTGCAACAAAAGATGTTGCTTCTTATACTATTGCAAAGATGCTGAATTTAGTGAGTGGTGCTTGGCCATTTAGGGCTTTGAGAGTCCTTCTTGGGAGTTCAGTAGGTCAAACTTCCAAAACTAAGTAGTGCCCATACAATCCAAAAGTGTTCCATGGCAGGCACACAATCACCTGCTTGGTTTGACATTCTTGCTTTGTTCTCTAATCAGCAAAAAATCCTTTCACCCCCAAACCAGTATTTGTTCATGCATTTCTGGAAGCCTAGGAGGAAAGATAATACACAGAGAATACACCCAAGCATATAACTGGATAGATTATAAAATCCAAATAGACACTCAATGTATTCCCATAAATACATAAAAAGCCAAACTAGAGCACTAAGTGCTGCTGTTATTGTAAAATGGCACTGAATACTGCTGCTTCTTCTGTTTCTAAACCAATTTAGATTTCAGGGCTCATTTGCAGCTCTGGTTCTATAGCCATTGGTAACCCAGGGGACAATTGCATTCTCTTCTTCCTATATATTAGTCTTTTTTCTTTTGTTCTTTTTAAAGACATAAAACTTTTTAATGAACTTAACCTCAAATGTTCTCTAAACTGAGTCACCACTTCCTGATCCTCTCATTGCAAAGCCAGGGGAAAGGGAAAAATCCCAATCTGATTCTCATTTGTCCTTAAAACTGAACTTGGGTCTTGTGGTTCATGAATACCTGGAGGTATTTGGCCTTATTTACAGAAGTCCTCTCACAGGTCAAGACAAATTTGGAGGGAGGGAAGGAAGGGGGGAGAGAGAAAGAGAAAAAGAAACAAAAGAAGAAAAGAAAAGAAAAGAAAAGAAAAGAAAAGGAAAGGAAAGGAAAGGAAAGGAAAGGAAAGGAAAGGAAAGGAAAGGAAAGGAAAGGAAAGGAAAGAAAAGGAAAGGAAAGAAAATAAAAGAAAAACATGCAAACTTGAAGTGAGGAAGGGAAGGAAAAAAACCTCAAGTGTTCATTGACCACCATCTGGGGGCCAGATATCCTTGGACAAGGGTAGTGATGATCTTGGGAAGACTTTGATGTGTGTTTCTTTCCACAAAATTAGGGTCTTTGAAAATGTCACGAATAATTATTTCAGCAATAACCTAAGGATGTTAGTTAACTCAGTACCAGGTCAAGCTGAGACAAAAGATTCAGAGATTCATCCTCAAACTTCAGACAGCTGATACGTGAGCCAAAAAGTGATAGACTCTACATGGAAACAATTATTGAAAAGAAAAGTGAGACTCCTACAGCACTCCTCCAATGAATCGGAATGTAATGCTATAATCGAAATGTTTTACATAAGTGGAACATGATTAGATTCCTAAAACAAATACATTCAGGAAATGCCAATCATCCAGTTTATATTTACAGATGCCCTGATATCCTTGACAGAGTATCTTGCACACAGTAGGCACTGAATAAATGCTTTTTGAATAATTGCTGAATTGAAGTCAAACAGCAAAACAAAGACTGACAGAAATCCACGTATTTCCAAGCCCACCGGCTATCATTTGGATGTGCACACAGGGTGAACTGTGAACAGGTATCAACTCCCATGGAGGAGAGAGGAGAGACTTGCACTTGGAGCCAGGGAGCATGGCTCTGAGTCTCTGCCCTTACATTACCTTAGGGAACATGCTAAGGTAACCAGCTGTGTTACCTGAGATGAGATCTTTGGTTATGCCACTGTCCTCATCTGCGTGCGAACAAAAGTCACTTCTTTCAGGCACAACTGCTTACTGCTTAAAGATTTGTTGAGGTTTGAAATTGTGCCACAACTTGTTATTACTTTTTTTGGTACTAAAGAAATATAATAGATATGTTAATCGTTATGTTTTTTTTTAATCCCCTTGGAACTCTATTCTTTTGAAAAATGATTTAAAGGATACTAGATTTGGGAGGGGGGGGAAAGACAAGAAACTGAACTCCGAGTCTACATCTTGAAATCCCAACTTTTCATCTAGTGCAAATGTGTTTGATATGTTTTATATACATCAGGCTTTCCTATAAGATTTCAGCTAAAGATGTAGTTCAACTGATTTAAAAAAGGTTAAATATCACTGAATCAACCTCATTTAAATATGTTCGCAACTGTGTCAGTAAGAAAAAATCCAAAATACCCATGAACAAAAAAAATGGATAAGCAATTTGTAGCACATGCATATAATGGACTACTACCCAGGATGAAAAAGGAATGAGCTACTGATACACGCCACAATGTGGAAGAATCTCAAAAACACTATATTGAGCTAAAGAAGACAGACATAAAAGATTACTTTCTTCATGACTTCACTTACATAATGCTAATTATATGTTTAGGCATCTTCCCCTAAAGTACTATTGTCAGAAAAGAAATGTAACAGAACTTTTCTGGAATGATGAAATGTTATAGATGTTGGTCTGGCAATTTGGTTATTCATATATAAAAAAAGTCATTGAGCTATACACTTGAGATTTGTGCAATTCACTCTATGTAAATAATACCTTGATATAAAAATGTAAGCTCAGTCTATTGGTTTCCTGGTCATTGTATAGAAGAGAAATATAATCAACTAAGTTCCAGAAAGGTACTGAGGAAACTGTAAAAACGTATCAGTTTCTCTATGATAGTCTGTTGCCCTCTTTCCTGCCCTCTAAACACATACACACAGGCACACAAACACAAACACACACAACGTACACACCATACACACACTTCTCCATTAGGCACATCTGATTTCTTACGCTATCCATCTTCTCTTGGTCTTTCCTTTCCAGACTACTAAGTTGCTAGATGTTATGAAATTCATCGAATACCAAACACTCCTTATTTTTAAAGTTGTTTCGTATTCTGACCAACCTATAAAAATCTCTGAAATATGTTAACATTAGCCTGCCAAAAAAAATTCTAGTACCAAAAAAGCATCTTTTTCTAGAAAATTATTTTACTTATAACTGTGCTGCAGAAATCCTTTTCTAAGATTTCAAGGATGCTTACATCTAAAATAATTGTCAACGTTTATGGAACACTTACTATGGAGTAAGTACCATTCTAAGCAATTTGTATGGATTAACTATTTAATTTTTCCAACAAACTTGTGGAATAAATGCAGATAAGATACTAAGCCATAAAGAAGTAACTCATGGTCACCCATCAAGTAAGTGGGGGCCACACTAGGAGTCTAGACAGCCTGCCCTCCTCAGCAGCCATGTGGGTAAGACAAGCAACTCTAACTAAACAATTAATTTACTGTTAGTTCCAAGTGCCCTCTGTGAACCCCAGCTTATAGTTAGATATTCTTACTGTGAAGTCCTTTCTGGTGATATTTTTCAAAGTTTTTGAAACCTATTCTCTCAACTGGACAGGTGTTTCCAGATGATGTTACCATATAAGAGACCAGAGCATTCTCCTGAACAACACAGTGATCAACAAAGGAAGAGAAGACATTTGTGTGCCTGGGAAGGTTACTTGAAGGGGTGCCAGTGTGCCTTTGACATTTAGGGCAAAGTAAAGGCGTCATGGCTCCTTTACCAGTATGGCAGAACTGAGCCCAGTATGAGGCATAGACAGGCAAGCACTTGAGAATGTGTGATGCATGGAGATCTAAATCATAGCAAATATCTGTACACCTTGTGTTAGCTTCCTAGGGCTGCAACAGTCTTGAACTGTAAACCAGGTGGCATAAAACAATGGGAAGATGTTGTCTCATTGTCCTGAGGCCAGAAGCCTAAAATCACATAATCCCTCTGAAGTGTCTAGGGGAGGATCCTCACTTGTGTATACATACACAGACACACACACACACACATATATATTTTTTTTAATTAATTTTTTTTTTTTTTGAGACAGAGTCTTACTCTGTTGCCCTGGGTAGAATGCTGTGGTGTCATCTTAGGTCACAGCAATCTCAAACTTCTGGGCTCACGTGATCCTCTTGTCTCAGCTTCCCAAGTAGCTGGGACTATAGGTGTGTACCACAATGCCCAGCTAGTTTTTCTATTTTTAGTAGAGACAGGGTCTCACTCTTGCTCAGGCTGGTCTCGAAATCCTGAGTGTGGGTGATCCCTCTGCCTTGGCCTCCCAGAGTGCTAGGATTACAGCTGTAAGGCACCACACCCGGCAGATATTTTTTTTTAGTTGACAAAAGGAAGTTTATGTTTCTGAGATATAATGTTTTGATACATAGTTACACCATGGAATGATTGATTAAATCGAGCTAATTAACATTATGCACCACCTCACATACTTGTCATCTTTTAAAAACTTTTTTTTTTATATTATTGGGGATTCATTGAATACAAGAAACGAGGTTACACTGATTGCATTTGTTAGGTAAAGTCCCTCTTATAATTGTGTCTTGCCCCCAAAGGAAGTGATTACTACAAAAAGAAAAAAAAGGGGGGGGGGGCAAATTTTGGAGTAAGACAGGAGATTGTAATTAGGATTAGTTACCTGAAGGAACTTCTGGAGTGACTATTTCCTGATGTGAGCAGTGGTTACAAAGATAAATTACTCAAAATAATCCATTGAGTTTTACATTTGTTTTGGATGGTTTTCTATATGGTATCAGTGTTGGAGGGGGCAGAGATTCAATAAAAAATAATAAAAGGGCACTGCTATTGCTGGTCTCCATGAAATTTTAGGTGTGTATTTGCTAGAAGAATAAACAGAACTGGAATTTGACTAGTCTAGCCTTTTGGCTAAGGTGAAGTGGCAAGATTCGATGCTTTTGTAGAAAGAACTTTCTGGAAGATAAAAGACTTTGAGTGTCATCTTGGCTGCCTGCTTATCTCCTGTAGGACATTGTCAAACACTCACTCCAGGCTTCAGGTTCTATGCACTACAACAAACCAGGCCCACACCATGTGGCTCAAGAGAACAATTTCAGTCTCCACTTCCATTCCAGACCAAGGAAGTCTCTTCTATTCATCACCTCCCAAACACGTCTCCATAACTTTCCCTCTGTGATTTCTTTAATTGTGCTTATTTTCATAATGCCTTTAACTCTTTATCCTTCATATTCTCCCTCAGATGTCACTTCTTGAACCACTGATTTCAAGTTCAAGTTAATCTTTCCTCTCTGCTCCTGGACTACTTTGTATGTATAGCTATTAATGTGGGATGTATCATGTTTCTAATTTTTTCCCATTTGTACTTCCATTAGATAATGAGGTTCTCAAGGGCAGCGTCTTCCTCTCCGTGATTCTAGTACAGAGGTTCCATAAACAGTGAATAAGTGAATGGATACATGGACAGATGGAGATCTAAAATAATAAGACAAGATAATAGAAATTCTAAAGTTACTTAAATTCTAAAATTATATGATTATCTTTTAACATTGGGTGAGGCCTCTGATAAAGTGACTTATATCTCATTGTGTTCTCACCTCCCTTGAGGAACTGGGGTGTTGTCTCCTTACAGATTGTGCGACCGTAGAATACATCCCTCTGGGCTATTGCATAATAACAAGTTTGCTCTGTGTGTGTGTAGCTTGTGCCTTTGTGGCTTTCTTCTCAGCTTCATAAATGTCAATTGAGGACAAAGAATGAAGGAGTGGAAGAGAAAGGAAAGACAAACCCCAAGCCTGGACTAAATGCACAGATACCAGTGTTACTCTCCTGTTAGGAAAGAATGAAGTTGAAGAGAAAAATGCTGAGGATGAGAGACAGGTGCTGGGTGACATTTATGTGCATTTTCTATGCCAGTCACTCAGTTTTAGCTCCTTCCTCCCCACCTATCCCAATGCAAGAATACACAAATACTCCCCCATGAAAAATATTACTAGTTTTATGTAACTAACGTCATTCAAAGGACCTATGCTTAGTGCCTATAAAAGCCCATTTTATGTTGCAAAGGAATCACACTATTCAGACAAAACAAAGAACAACAACAAAACCCCACTGTAACATTTAGATATGGACAAAGACCAGATTTTCTTCAATAAAAAATAATGCTATTCCCTGTGCTACACAGAAACTACATTTTAAAATTCTCCCTCCGTTAAGCTGGAGGATATCACATGAATCTCTCCATCTCTGAAGTATTTCAATCGTTTCCTTATTTTTCTGGCCTTTTCTTGATACTTGTTTAAAAATCTCCTTGCAATGGCCTCCTGAGCCTGTTGGAGTAATATTAGGAAGCAAATGACCAGACATAATGACTTTCCAAGGTCCTTGTGCTTCCTTATTAACATTCAGTTAGCATAAGTCCTGACTTTATTATTGACTACATTGAATACACAAGACACTGACCTCTGCCATCTGCAACTAAATCTCTTCCTGCAGATCTATCAGAATGGTTTCATATACAGAGGAAGCAAGAGAAAACAAAGCAGCAGCCACTTATCTTTTCTGTCCCTAGGAACTTTAACACATTCACATCTGCAGTCCAAAACAGGAAAGAAAACCCCCTTTGCATTAATTACTATAAAATCTGGAGTGAGGACTGGAGCTTAACCAAGAGGAAAAATTCAAAATGGCAATCCCAGCTTCATCTTCCTAAATTAGGAAGGTGAGCCCGTGAAATGAACAGAATCAGATATACCTGGTCACCTCAAAGCAAAATGGCCAGCATATGCAATTTATTCTAACTCTTAAAGTCAACCAGTAGGACCCAAGGAATGCTTTCACTGGCTAAGGATGACTTTAACTGGAGTTAATGTGAGAAAATCTACCAATTTAAGAATGTTTTATATGCCCACTTATTCACACACAAAATCATACACATAAAAGGATTGATAACATTTTGTATATAAAATAAATGTAAGAAGACAAATTGTGCACCCTGGTCTGGAAGGTTTTGATGAGCTCCAGCAAGGGAGGTCAGGACACAAAGATACGATTCAAAAGACGTAGGTTTAAGTGCTGATTCTGCCACAATCTGTGTAGTAGAAAGTGACTCCCAGGGCCCAGAATCTTGATTTTTTTTTTTTTGTTTTTGACAAATAAGAAGACTATACATGATCTCATGCCAACATGAGCCATTTATGTAGACATTTATCACCATTTCTCTCTTTCCTTGCCTGTACTAAATTGGATTATGCCTTTATGGCATTACAGGAACATATATAGTCCCATATATCTTTGCATTTTCAGAGATGGTAAAAAGTAAAACCATGCTAATACAGGCTGTTTAAAAAGTGAAAGTTTTCTCTCCACATACTTAATTGAATATTTAATAGGGAAGTAGATGGAAGGGAGGGCAAAGTAGTAGGCATGAACAGGAAGCTATGACAGGACCAGGCTGCAGGGTGCAGCTGACACCACTAAGCCACAGTTCAGAGGCTAGAAAGGAGGAGGCTTCTCTGCTTCTCTGAAGCTCCTCTTTCCCCTCAGTATCCGCATTCCTTCCCCAATCTGCTCAACAAGAAAACAAAGTCCTCTAGATTTGTGGCATATCATGGGATTTGTAAGTCTCTCTCAAATATATTATTATTTGGCCATTAACATATGAGATCAGACATTCACAAATTCGTCCTAGAAAAAGTACTTTGACGGGTGGACTGGGTGCTGGCATCAGTGCAGAGCTTCCCAAGGGAATACTTTGACAGTGACCATACCGATATTTAGCCATGAGGTATGTGTCACTTTAGGATGAATTCAAAAATGTAATGGTCAGGCCTTGTAGCCCTTTGATTCAATTAGGTATGAACATATATATGCAGGCACCATTACTACCACTTACAGATAAAAAAACTAGATCTGAGAGAAGTTAAAGAATCCTAAGAAATTTATGTAACTAGAAAAACATTAAGCTAGGACCCCAATCCAGGTTTTCAGATTCTACATCTCAATGACTTTTTACTCCCCAGCATGTCACCTCAGCCTCTGCGTACAATAGGAAAGCCAATTTAGAAAAAGAATTTTATATCCTTCCTAGATTAGTGTAAAAGAAATTTTTTTTTTTTAAATGAAGAAAAGAGGTTAATGATTATGGAAATAAGTTTTAGGTACTATACTCCTGTTCTAAAAGATAATCAAAGAAAGACAAGTAAGATATAAATTAGGAGAAAAACATGAACCTGCATTGGTTATAACTGGCTACATGTATGAGGGAACTGTAAAAAGATCGTAAAAGTAAAAGTCAGTGGAAATCAAACAGGGGGGAGGGGCTTGCAAGGGATGGGTGAAAATCTACCTAACAGGTACAATGATCATGATCTGGATGACAGACACACTTATATCCCTAACTCAAACTCATCCCTAACAAAACCAGCCCATGTAACCAAAACCCCCCATGATACTTTTAAATATAAATAATGTTAGTGTTTTATATGGAAGATGGTTGTCAACTGTACTACATTTCCTTGAAACTTAAGAAAAAGCAAGGGAAATGGTAATAAGAAATAGGCATCATTTTAACAACTTTTAGTGTAAAATCAATATATACTTACTCTTTAAAAAGGTAAAAACACAGGGGCAGGGCAGGGGAAAATTTAAAAAAAAAAAAAAAAGGTAAAAACACAATGAACAAAAAAAGTATAGGATTCCCAGCTTCTATCCTCTTCTCCCAAAAATAACCATAGTTGTTATGCTGGTAAATATCCTGTGTGGCTTTGCTTTCTATCCATAAAATATGTTCCTTTTTTCTATATTGTACATATAATTTTACAAATTTTCTTTTTTCATGGCATTTTACTATAAATATTTCTCTATATTATTGACTATTCTACAATAATCTTTAAAAGACTAAATAGCATTCCCTTACGTGAATATGTTTAAATTTAGTTAACCAATTCAAAAGTTACATTGCCTATAATTTTTGATAGATGCTTCAATACATTCCTGTAAAAATATTTTTGTGACTGGGGCAAGGGTGTCAACTGTGTGAGAAATATCTAGGCACAGAACTACTTATTAAGTAGGTATGCAATTATAAGCTTTTTAAACAATTTTTTTTTTTTTCAGTAAATCATAAACTTTTTAACCAACTGCCAAATTGTCTTCCAGGAAGTCTAAAGCACGTTCCTCCCATAGAAAGCAAAGGAGTACACCAGACCCTCCCCAGCCCCGGCCATTATCATTTTATTTACTAATTGCGATGTGATATGTGAAGAATTGTTCACTACAGTTTTGATTTGTTTTTATTTATCAGTTACTGTGAAATTTTTTCCACATGCTCATTGGACATTTGTCTATCTTCTTTTAGGAAGATATACTACTTTATATCCAAAAAAGGCATTTTTGACAGTGGCCTATTACAGTAAGTCTGAGTTACAGAAATATTTTCCTCCCAAGTTCATTTTCCTCCCAAATTCATTTATTGATTTAACCCTTTCTTGAGGGCCATCTTGATATAGAACTTTATGTGATATGTAAAGTTTTCCCATGAAATATTTTATGTGATCCTTACATTTATCCTGTGAAAGGAATGAGTAACTCAGTTCCTGAATGGCTTAAGGAAACACAGGGATCCCTTCACTGTATGATTTGGGCATTTGTGTACAAGTGCATTTGTTCACCAGAGAAAGTCCAAAGCTTTCACTAGAATATTAAAGGCTTAAAGCAATGCCTTTGTAAGGAAGAGAGGAAAGCTAATTTTAGCTCTATTTTGCAAGTAAGAGAAAAAGCCCCCCAAAGTTAATTGCCTTGTCTAGGTTTCAAGTTCTGTTAGTTCCAAGTTCAGTGCAAATTCTACTTTACCTGAAGCATGTATACAGAGGAGTTGCAAAACTATAGCATCCATCCTTGCCATCCACAAACCAGATGAGCATCCTCACCAGGAACCAAAATCTGACCTTCTGGTACCTCAATCTTGAACTTCTCTGCCTCCTGAACCATGAGAAATAAATGTTTGATGTCTAAGCCACCTGGCCCATGGTAACTACTTATAGTATCCTGAGCAGACTAAGACATTCACCGAGTAGCAATGATTTGATCAAAAAAATTTCTAGGATGATCAATTTGGTATTTGGAGTCATAATAGATTAAAATGTAGAAGGAAATGGAGTTTGGAAGAATAGCCGAGGGATTCCTTTAATATGCTAGGCCTAAGGAGTGATAATCAAGCTAGTCTTGATGCCAGCTTGAGAAGTAGAAAAGAAGATGCAATAAAAAGAGCCATTTTGAAGGGTTTTATTGGCTATGAAAGAAAAAGATGCAGGAGAAAAACCAAGGGGAAACCCCGAGTGATAATGCTTAAGGATGCCAGAAGCAAAATCTAGTTCAGAAAAGTGACTATTGTTTAGTTTAGACAAATTTAGTTTGAAGTCACTATAGACTATTGAATTAGTCAAGTTTCAGGAAAAAAAAAGTTCAAATTAATTTAAGCAGGAAGGTATTTAAAACGAGGAATCAAATGCTTAAAAAAATGTTAAGTGGGGGACAGGGAGGATTCTAGGCTGAGTCTCTAAAGATAAATGTAGAAAAATACTGCTAAGCTAAGCTGATCTGCCAGGGAAGCTGAGACCTTGGTCAGTGTCAGGAAGATGAGGATTTAGGAGGCCACCACAGTGATTCTTTTTTTTTTTTTTTGGTAGAGACACAGTCTCACTTTATCACCTAGGTAGAGTGCCGTGGTGTCACACAGCTCACAGCAACCTCCAACTCCTGAGCTTAGGTGATTCTTTTGCCTCAGCCTCCCGAGTAGCTAGGACTATGGGTTCCTACCACAATGCCTGGCCATTTTTTGTTGCAGTTTGGCCGGGGCTGGGTTTGAACCTGCCACCCTTGGTATATGGGGCTGGCGCCCTACCCACTGAGCCATAGGTGCCACCCAACCACTGTGATTCTTAACTTTAGGAATCCATCCCCATAAATAACTCTGATCCAAAATCACATGTGCTGCTGTTGCTACCACAACTGCTCTCCACACCTACAAGGTGAGGGATTAGAAACTTTTCTGGTGCTGCACAAAGCCCAACACAGATGTATAAGTAGCCTTGCCTGGTAGTCGTACAATGCCAAAGCAGCTGGACCATGGTCTCGTCTCATTTCCACCTGCCCAATCTCTCAAGAACACAGAATCACATTGGAACCCAGAAGCCTCACTACTGGAATTTGGGAAATGCAGTGTTTTGCTTTGTTTTAATGTTTGTTTGTTTTTTCCAGACTCTGAAATTTAAGACCAAATGGAAAGAACTTGAAACAGAGATGGTGCCAAACCACCATATCTACTGATGTAGTAAATGTCCGGTAGATAACTGTATAAGTGTAACCAAAACTTGTGAAAGATCACAGATAAAGATATCAGAATGAGTAGGAGAGAGATACTGAAAAACTTGATTAATATTCTGTTTGAGTATTTCATAGAAAGGAATAACAAAGCCAAAAAGACTCATAATTGAAATTTGCAATTAATTTTAATCTTATCACAAAATGAGGACCTCCTGGTATCCATCCTGTCAGCACCAAAAGGCAAAGGTCAGGGGCACTTAACTACTGATCTGGCTAAGGGTTTAAAAAAAGAATAAAATCCTGCTATTTGCACCATCCACCATGTGGATGAGGTTTGAGAACTTTACACTAAATGAAATACCATATATACTCGAGTATAAGCTGAGTTTTTTCGGCACAAAATTTGTGCCGAAAAACCCGAACTCGGCACAAATTTTGTGCCGGAAAAAACTCAGCTTATACTTGAGTATATACAGTAAGCCAGGCACAGAAGGGCAAATTCTACAGGATGCCCCTTACAGGAGGAATCTAAAATAGTCAAACTTTTAGAAGCAAAGACCAGAGTGGTAGTTGCCAGGGCCTAAGGAGAAAGGTGAAACAGGGCATCCCTGTTACTAGTCAAGGGTACAAAGTTTCAGTCACGCAAGATGAGTAAACCCTGGAGATTTACTGCTCAGCACAGTGCCTATAACATTGTATAATCCCTATACAACAGCACTGTATGTGAGCTTAAAAATTTCCTGAGAGAATAGACCTTATGTTAACTGTTTTTATCACATGACACAGAGAAAGAAAATAATAAAAATAGATAAAGAGGGTGAGCAAGCTTTTGGAGGTGATAGATATGTCTCTGGTTTAGATTGTGGAGATCATTTATTTCCTGGTATCTAGTCACCTCCAAACTCATCAAGTTGAAATTAATAAGCAGTGAATCATTCCCCAGTAAAGTGATTTTAAAAAAAAAAAAATATTGGTGCAGCAAAGGAGATGCTCTAAGACATATAGACATCATTCACTATACCACATAGCCTCGTGTGCAGCATCTGATCAGCCTTTGTTCTTCTGGAGCTTAAGGTCTAGCTGACTCATTAAGGTAAATGTGTGTAATAAATGAACTCACTAAAGTTGCTCATCAAAATGTTTTCCTTACACATTAGAAGATATCTTTAGAAAGATGAGGTGCTGGTATTGACTCACTTATTAATTGCAACTACAATCCTGGACCATACTCCTCTCCTCCAAATGGTACAGAGGTCTTAATAAATGACTCTTGTCTACTTATCATAGGTGGTGACAAGTAAAAATATTTATCCAAATTTTATGTATTAGGGAAGATGATGAGCTAAATGTGGTCTAGAAAATTCATTATACTAATTTTCAAAGTGCTAGGCTCTTCCTATTTAAAATAAATGGAGAGCTGGGCGTAATACATAATATAGACTCACACCTATAATTCTAGCACTTTGGGAAGCTGAGGCAGGAGGATCATATGAAGCCAGGAGGTTAAGACCAGCCTAAGCAACATAGCAAGATTCAATCTCTTTAAAAATGGTGGCACACACCTGTCGTCCCAGCTACCTGGGAGGCTGGGGCAGGAGGATCGCTTGAGCCCAGGGGTTTGTAGTTGCAGTGACTTACAATGATGTCACTACCCTCTACCCTGGTGACAGTGTGAGACCCTATATCAAAAATAAAATCAAACTAAAATTAAAGGAGAGAAAATGAAGGACTAAGGTAGGAAGCACAGTTGGAATAACTTTATTAAACTAATTTTGCAACCTAAAAAAATAGACAAATGGACAGATCACCAGGCTGATGGCAGGTAAGCACTTCGGTGAAAATGGAAAAGGTGGTCGGTATTGCTGCTCTGGCTCTTTGTTGACTGGTTGTGCTCCCTGCCACTGGCTATAGCATCAGTATCTCACCCTGAGACTAAAAGTTAAGTGAGGCTACACAGAGACTCAGCAGGAACACAAAGCTATTTAAGCAAATGTCAACAATAGGATTCTTTCTTAGGTTTTTAAATCTCTCCCAAAGTTACTTGAATAAAGCAGTCTATACAAAAGGTTGCTGGTAGAGAAATAAAACGTTGAGCCACCCAGCAAAGAAATTAGTAAACATGAGAGAGATTTGAAGTGTGAGTGAAAATTATAGCTGCCAATTCTACAAATAACTAGATATGCTGAGAGCAAATAAATCCCTGAAAGCTTTTAGAAAGAGAAAAGTAGAAATGACTTCATTGGATGAATCAGATGACTAAGTATTTCACCCCAGAAAAAGAAATTACAATTTCTTAATCTTAATTTCAAATTGTAATATGTATGTACCTTGAACTTGAAAGTAAAAGAAGTGGTGATTCTAAAATAAGCAGAGCTATCACATGTCAGTGGTCCCGGGGAGACATTATGGGTTAGTAAGAGAGATGGGAAACCCAGATTTAAAGTCCTTTGGGAAAATAAGTGAAGTGGCGATTTACTTCATGAAACTAGAGAAACTGAACACTCCACTCAAAATGCAGTTAAGAATTCATCAATGTTTTGTTCTCAAGTCTCTTAAGAAATTAATTATTCCTCTTGAAAGCAGCAAATGCATATGCACAGAATTCTTAAGAAACAACTAAAGTATACCCAGGCATTTTACCTTCCTCTGTATTTTAGCTGTTGTGATATTTTACAACCTCTTCCCAGTCTGTGATCCCTGCTGTCCCTTTCTCTTTTTCAACTCAAGAATTTATATTGAAGAAGACAAAAAAAAAAGTAAATTAAAAATCCTTTACACATCTCCATTAACTATCTGAGAGGGGGAGCTTGTATTTCATTGACTGTAGTTTATGCAAATAGGATCAGAGGAATTAACATATTGGAAGGAGCTGACATTTGTCCTGATATATTGAATCGTTAGCATGACAGAATCACTTAAGCTGGATTCACTAACATCAGGTTTCCTCTCATTATTGACCCCTACAGAGTAAGCTCTGACAAATAGAACTGCTGCAAAGTTCATTAATAATGTGGAATAAATCAATTGTTCAGGAAATACTGAAAACAGATGACACTGAAATCGGTACATTTTGCAAGTTCAGCAAAAACCCATCTCTACCAAGGACACGGCATCTCTCTGCGTGTCCTTTCCTGACCTACCTGTGGAGCCTGGCCTTAGATTCCTCCTTTCCTCAAGCATCTCCCAGGAGTGCAGCTCTGCAAGCTTTTGGGAACACAGGATGCCGATGGTCATTCAAAAATAAATAGCTTTAGGCCTGAAAAGAAAAAACATGGGGGCTTATTAAAGGTTGATAAGCAAAAAGAAAGTGATGGCCACAATTAGGGTGTATGCTCAGATTTTACTCACATTTATGGTTAATATTTCAAAGATGTCATTTCTGTGGCCCTAGGCCCTAACTAACAAGAGGTCAGCTTGTTTGGGCTAAAGAGAATTTTCAGGAATCCCAAAAGGCCAAGAACATAAGCTGGCAGAGTTTTTTAAGATGCAGGGTTAGCTCCTTCTGGGATGTGAAGAATCCCTCATTGCAAAGTGTTGGATCCTGTGGCTACAGAAACAATACTTTTTTTAAAACAGAATCTTTGTTTTTCTTACTAGCATCACCTCCATACTCTTCACATCGTAATCACTTAAATAACTTTGTCACCTAGAGGTTTTAATATGCCCGTGCTCCAAAAGTCTTTAGCTGTGTATTTGCGTCCATGTCACACAATATACTCAGCTTATGTTGCTCTATGCTACTGGGAGCAGAAATAACACGGATAAAGGAAATCCACCGAGAATCCCCAAATAAGCTCATTTTAGCCAATAGATTCAACGTCTCACCCATCACCAAGCCTCAAACTGAAGCTCCTTTCTTTGATTGATTTTTTTCTCCTCTTCAGGACTGCTTGATAGAATAGAAATGCTAATGAGGGACTAATAACGAAAAGTGGGGTGGGAGGAGGAAAAGTAACAGAATCAGCAGAGCAGAATAACCTACAAACGAGGGAACTGGCCCTAATCTTCTGAGAATGAATTATCCTGATTCTTAGAATTAACCGGTTATAATTTGTGTCTTTATACTTTTGTCTTCTTTTCTCTCCTTTACAAGGATACATCATTTTTTTTAAGGGGAGGGGAGCCTGTCCAACATTACAGAAAAGATTTCTTGAGAGAAAAATGGACATGAAAACATTCCTATTAAACTGCTCCGCTGAGGAGGGATTCAGGTAGTATTTGCATAAATCTTAAATTGCCTTGGTATTTGGGGGGACTTCCACTGGTGTTATTCCTTTTTATTCTATAAGAAAATGGGTTATCTGTAATTATTTCGCATCCCTCAGAACTTCCTTGAAGTGATTAATAGAAATCTCAGAACACATCAAATTGACGTTTTCTCCGTTGAGCATGGCCGACCCTGGTCCCTCAGAGGCTGGTTTCTCCTCATCCTTCAGGGCTCAGTATAAATGTCCTTCTTCAGAGGAACCATCCCAAACCATCCATACTCAAATATTCTTTACCTGCATCCCATTTACTTTTTTCTAATCTTTTTTAGAGTATATAATTGTTATATTTGCTCTTCTTTAGAGTATATAATTGTTATATTTGGCTCTTCTTTAATTTTTTTAGCACCTACCTGATTACAATAGAAACTCCATGAGGGCAGTAACTTTGTCCATATTTTCATCATAGTATCTGGTACACAGTAGAATGATAATAAATATTTTTTATACATGTAAATAGTTAAAAATGTGAATATATATCTCTAGTTTTTTATCTACTATTGTTTTCTTTGTTTCTCAGAACTTTGGAATAAAAACTCATTCAATTTTCATTTTTCTTGTGCATTATTTACAACAAGAGTAGTCTGATCAATAACCAATCCTGCACAAAAGAAATTTTTACCAAAACTATTTTAGCACCTCCTGATTTAAGTGTGAAAATCGTCAATGTAAAGAAAAAAAGTAGTATCCTCTTATATCGAGAAAGCGATTAGCAAATTGTGGTATGTGTACACCATGGAATACTATGCAGCCATAAAGAAGATGAAGACTTTACCTCTTTTACGTTTACATGAATGGAGCTGGAACATATTCTTCTTAGTAAAGTATCTCAAGAATGGAAGAAAAAGTAACCAATGTACTCAGCACTGTTATGAAACCAATATATAATCACCCACATTTCCATATGAAAGATAAAACACAACTATAGCCCAGGATGAAGGAGGGAAGAGGAGGAGGAGGGGAGGGGAGGGGAGGGTGGAGGCTGGGTGGAGGGAGGGTAATTGGTGGGACCTCACCTATGGTGCATATTGCAAGGGTACACATCAAATCTCTTAAGAGTAGAGTATAAATGTCTTAACACAACAATTAAGTAAGTGAGGTGAAGGCTATGTTAACCAGTTTGATGTAAGCTTTCCAAATTGTATATAAAATCAGCACATTGTACCCCATAAATGCATTAATGTACACAATTATGATTTAATAAAAAAAAGAAAAAATATATAAAAATTCACCTTAAAGGCAAAAGAAAAGAAAAAGAAAGTGAAAGAAGAAAATGCTCCCTGAGTTTCTACTTAAGAAGTTACTTAAACTTAAACTTGAGTTTTAATAGCCCAAAGGTGCCTTTTAGATATGGTGTGCAATACCAAAATGTTTTAGATGACATATAATAACATCCAAAATCACATTTAAATTGTCTCCAGGTTTTAATTCATTCATTTATTGAATAAATGTTTATTTGGGGCTCCATATACAGTCCGGGGGCGGTGGTTATAGTGAGGACAGTATAGACCCAGAACTTAAAACTACCTTATACACACATGATGCTTTGCAATATAGGATATGCTTTCTACACTCACTGTTTCTTTACTCTTCCAAACATGGTTTTATGTGTACTGAAAATATCAAAGTATGGATTTGAGGCCTCAAGCTTCCAAGGAACTGAAGTAAAGGAAGCCTGAGGCCCAGAAACTAGGATTAATAACTACGGACTCTCCAAATCAAAACAAAACAAAATCATATTGGTATAGTTCCATTTGTTTGACTCTATGTAGCTCTAAGCTACATATTCAAACTAATAAAATTTGAAGGTGAAAAGAAAGACCACATTCATTATTTTGAAAACTAAGTTGAATGGTTTGAAATTACTTGATAAAGCCAAGTAGGCTTTGGTGAAACAGCTGTAAAAGAGAGACAAAATTTTAAACTCTGAAAGAATTCTGCACATGATTTCTTCACGAAATACTTAAGTTCTTATTTTACTTTAAAGAAAGTGAAATGGACATCTGGGCACTGTGGCTCATGCCTATAATCCTAGCACTCAGAGAGGCTGAGGCAAGTTGATTGCTTAAATTCAGGAGGTCGAGACCAGCCTGAACAAGAGCAAGACCCCCATCTCTACTAAAAATAGAAAAAATCAGCTGGGCATCATGGTGGGCACCTATCGTCCCAGCTACTTGGGAGGCTGAGGCAGAAGGATTGCTGGAACCCAGGAGTTCAAGGCACAGTGCTCTAACCTGGGAAACAAAGGGAGACTCTGTCTCCAAAAAAAAGAGAGAGAGAGAATGAAATAGGATAACACGTAAGATATTCCACATATTCTTTATGCTATAAACATGAAAATGAATTCGAAAAAGAGGCCCATACTAAACAAAACCAAAAGAGAACACATATATACATAGAACAAAAAAAAAAAAAACCTGTTGATCTTACTTTATTTTTAATGGCTAATAAATATTTGAAATTAAACCAAATCTTTAAATTATACACGATGCTTAAAAATCCCCAGTTTAAATAATTTTTCAATTAACTAACCATGTACCACCCCTGAATATTTTAGAAAACAGAACTTCTTTTCTTACAAAACAAATGATTATCAAATTACCAGAATTCTCATTTATTACATCTGATACTAAAAGACAATAGAATAATCACTTCAAAATTCTAGAGCAGACATCCTCAAACTGCGGCCCAAAGGCCACATGCGGCGGGATGATTGTATTTGCTCCCATTTTGTTTTTTTTACTTCAAAGTAAGATATGTGCAGTGTGCATAGGAATTTGTTCATAGTTGTTTTTTTGTGTTTTTTTTTTTTTTAAACTATAGTCCGGCCCTCCAGCAGTCTGAGGGATAATGAATTAGCCCCCTGTTTAAAAATTTTGAGGATGCCTGTTCTAGAGAAAATTTTCAGGCAGGCAGATCTTTTCGGTGCCATGAATGAGGATGTTTCTTGTGTGGCAACAATCCCAGTACCCATTGCTCAGCAAGTAGAGAGGTAAGAGGGAACAGCGCACCTCGTGGAGTATCTGCAGCTCTTAGAGGAAAGACGCACTTAGGACAATATGCATCATTCTTAAAAGTAAACCATGAAGGACAGAAAATTCAGAAGCAAAAATGAAATATGAATTTCACGATAAGCTTTACATACATTATATACATAAAAAGAGAACAGTAATACACACTCAAACAAAAAAATACACACTGAATACATTACAATGGCTGCTAATCAGAAAAGGGGGGCAGGGAAAAAATTATTGGAAGTAAATAAAATAATGCAAATATATAGAGAGCTATACATATAAGACATTCACATGTATATAACTAGACTCATGTGTCCGTGCATATATTCAAGAGAAGAGCCTTGCAAAGACTAATGAGGACAATGCGGTGTGTATCAATCCTCACACCTCCATTCAAAAGAAAACTATTTATGGCCTTGATCATTTATTTTTACTTTTGTCTCATGTTCACAGACAGAAATCATAATTCTACCTATCAATTTCCTTAATGTTTGAACTTTGATAAAATGAGAATGTTCATCAAAAAACTGCAAAAACATATAAATTCCACGTTCTTTTGATGCTGCATCAAGATGCCACCACTGCTGTTAATTTAAACAAGCCTGTGTTGTTAGGAAAAAGCAGTCCCCACACAGTCCACGCAGAAAGTCACCACGTTACCGCACTAGTCTCCAGCTCTCTTGAATTTCCATTGCGTTTCAACATCACAGATATCTGTGTGGTGGTAAATACATATCAGAACTGCTCCAAGTGCTTTACAAGTGTTAACGGATTTAATCCTCTGAATACCTGTCTGAGGTAGGTACCACTACTACCCGCACTTGTCAGAAGAGACTATTTAACTCACTTGGGGTCACGGACTTGATAAAAAGTGACAGAACCAGAATATGAACCCAGTGGTCTGAGCCCAGAGTCAATGCATGTAACTGTTGTACTCTGCAAAACTGCCTCTTAGATGAGACAAAATACCACGTGTAAAAACATCTATCCTAATATGGGAAGTCAATGCCTTCCCATAATTAAGAAGTAGCAATATGGGGGGAGAATCACCAAATATACCGTATATACTCAAGTATAAGCCGAGTTTTTTTGGCACAAAATTTGTGCCAAGTTCAGGTTTTTCGGCACAAAATTTGTGCCGAAAAAACTCGGCTTATACTCGAGTATATACGGTAAATAAGACACTATCCTAGATACTGGGTATACTGGGTTATTCAATTTAGTGCTCAAGTTAGTAGTAGAAGAAAGCAAACTCACAGAGGTTAATCAACTGGCTTTATGTCACACAGAAGGTGGCAAAGAAAGATTTATATCCAGGCAGGGCCACCTCTTTGCACAGCTCTATGAAGGACCGTGTGTATGTAGTCTGTGTGAATGGCACCCCTGGTATGTACGTTCTGGCTGTGAATGTAGGTCTGTTTTACCCCAAATCCAGTATGATTTCCACTGCCAAACCTGAGAATCAAATAAGTTCTTATAGCAATAATCAAACACAGTGACAGATGACTCTGCAAGGCACTGCCATGGATCGGCATTTCAATTCTATTACTTCTTGACTGCTTCATACTCAGGTTGCTCTCTTAACTTGAGAATACGATTTCAGTCTGCTCTCCTTTGCTCCGCATCTGTGATATTCAAATTACAAATTCCATCGGATCATCACTGCATTGTGAAATTCATTGAGTATTTAGGAAAACGACTCTGACGGATATTTCAAAGTGCTGAAAAAATCTCTTCACTCTTAGTAGAATAATCAAAGCATAGCTTTTAATGGTTTCTCCTGTAGCATGTCATCAATGTTAGTAAGCATTTTTATAACCTAATTTAAAAATTATTCCATTTTCTCTATGTGCCAGCTTTTCTATGAATATATCCTATCTATGATTTAACTAAATTTAAATTTAGCCAGAAAATCCTATAATTATGTGACCACAATATATCTGAGGTGACTTCTACCATCTAATTATATTCTTTCCAGTGGTTCATCTTTCTTTGCTCTATTGATTCCATTTGTTAGCATCTTCCCAACAGATCGCTAATACCTATTGGAGATGGTAAACACCACCATCTGGGGATCAGCTACTTCTCTGCATAATCAAAAGGCAGGAGGTACAAGAAGGTGCAGCGAGGGCCTGGTCGTTCACCTGAAAGGTAGCGACCTGTGCACGGGTCTCCTGGAGGTGGCTACCCGGAACAGCCATTTTCCTTGCATATCTCAACTATCAAGATAATGTAAAGCCTCCTCCACTCAAACCCTGCCTTGGAGTCTTTTCAGGAAATCCTGACCTTCCCTTTATCCCACCACACTCCCAAAAGGAAATAAGTAAATAAATTATAGCCCCTGGCTGGTGAAACAAAAGACTATAAAATAAGAGGGGACATATTTGAACCACTAGAAACTAGGAATAGATAGCGTCACTTCTTTGATGAGTTAAGCATGATACCAAGAGAATGACAACAGTGTACGCTTACCGGGTACTTACAGTGTGCTGGCCTGTGTTCCACGTGCCTTCCGTACATTCGATTTCATTGGAATCTTCACAACAACTCTCTCAAGTGGGTTAATTTTATCTCCACTTTATAAGGGAGGAAAAAGGAAAAGCCTGGGGAGAAAAACAGAATCCTTAAATAACTAGCAATTAATGAACAGTTACTAAGTGCTAGTCCAACCCTCATAGAAATTAATACAACTTGGGGGGACCTCACCTAACGTGCATGATGCAATGGTACATTTCAAAACTATTAAGAAATGAGTATAATGGTGATGGATGTGTTACCTAGTTCAAGGCAAGCATTTCACATTGTATATCAAAGCAGTACCCTGAACCTCATACATGCATCAATGTACAAAGTTATGATTTAATAAAAATAATAAGAAAAAATTAAAAAAAATTAATACAGTTAATCTTCACATTATTATCTCCATTTTCCAGATAAGGAAACGGCACAGTCAATAACTAGTGAAGCTATTATTGCACTATTACACTGACACGGGCAGAATCGGTGGAGAGCGCTGCTATCTGCCAGGTACGGACACACCTAGTAAAGGATGCTGGTTTGTCCTTTCCACAATCCAAATAATAAGTCCAAACAAGTCATTATCATACTGTGCCTATAAAAGATAAATAACTTAAGGCTGTGTGATATGACAACAAATCTTAATACCAGGCCAGAGGAATCTAGATACATCTATAAATAATTGCATATCTGAATAAGGGTCTAGTCATCTATTTATCCAAGAAGACTTTTCTTTCCTGGCTCTGCCACTGACCCCATATTCTACCTAAATGATTCCCCCCTGCCTTCTGCAACTCAGATGTCTTCTGTTGTCACACCTATGTTGTTAGGGACTATAATCTTTCTATTTCATGTCTCTTTCCCTCACTAGACTCTACCTGCTATAGTTTTAGAAATTTGTCATATTTAGCTCTTTATTCCTAGTATCTTGTACAATGTCTAGTACATACTTGACCTGAAAATACTATTTATTTAGTGAATGAATGAATAGATGATGCACCTTCTGAGGAATTCAAGGTCATTTTGTAAGTGTCCTAATCTGTTACTTACGTTTGTAGCAACATAATTGTGTACGTGGAGGAAAACCCAGTTCTAATGAGAGCAGGAGGGTCGGTGCTGAGAGAGATGGATTACAGGAATGGCTCCAGTCATTCCCACTTCCCTGGGTCCGCTCCCCTTGCAACGTCATCCTGTGTCTCCTCCCATTAATAAGTGGAATCTATTGCACCAATCCATGAATCTGGGCTGGTCTTGTGATTTACTTTGGGAAATAGACTATGACTGACATAGTGGCGTGCTTGTTCTTAGTCTAGGACTCGAGAGGCTTTGCATGCTTCTCATTCTCAGGAAACCCTGCCGTTGTCAGATGGACAGCCTGAGCTAGCCTGCTGGATCATGAAGGATATGTGGTCCAGTCATTCCATCATTCTAGCCAACAAGCAGCATGTGAGTGAGGACATCTCAGACCAGTGAATACCCTGGCTGAGTGCAAATGCCTGAAGCAATGCAGATGAGCTCAGCTGAGCCCGGCCCAGGTCAACAGAACAGCACAGCTGACCCACAGACTCGGGGGCAATAAAGATTAATTGTTGTTTTAAGCATTGAATATTGGAATGTTATGTTTTGCAGTAATAGTTGTCTGTACCAGACAAATATATATTGTTTCATCAAACTTGTTGATATACTGGAAGAAAGACAGAAATGAACTGCTTGAACCCCATAGGTAAATTAAAATAACCAAAGCATATCCTCAGACTGATGGACAAAATAAGAGATGTTATATTCAGAACCTTCAGTATGTTCACAAGTCAGCTCAGACTCCACAGTCTCAGTAAGTACTTACTCATCTCACTCACTCACTCATTCATCAAACATCTTAGTGTCTATTATATATCCAACATCGTCCTATACGCTAGAAGTACAGACAATAATAAGATATTCCTTAGCCTAAAAGAGTTTACAATCTACTAAGAGACATAGATATACAAGGAAATATTGCAACAAAGTGTTACAGAAGCCATGATGAATGTGCATTGAAGGCCCAAAAGAGGGAGTGGTCAGTTGTGTACATTTAGGTCAATAGGCCTAATGTACAGGGGAAAAGTTGGGAGAATCAGGAAAAGCTTCAGAAAGAGTTAAGCCTTAATAAGTATTTATTTTCAAGCTGGATGGAGAACATTCCAGGCAGAAATGAACAGGGCAAGGAAGTGTGGATCCTACTGGTGTGTTCAAGGAACTACAATGTGGGTGACTGGAACATTAGAGGCTGGGGGAACTTAAGGGAGTTCCCCCTTAGGGAAAAAGGGGAAAAAGTTAGAGAGATGTGCCGTCATATCTGCCTTGATTAATCACCTTGAACAATGCCAGAGGGATGAAATTCTTCACTAGCTCCTTTTGCAAACTGGGGAAGATGCGAACTCCTTACATTGTTGTGCCAAGGCCTTGCCAGCATCATCCATCCTTGTGTTCTAATCACTGCACGTTGCTCACAATTGTCTTCCAGGATTTGTATAACCTGATCCCTTCCCCTGTAATTCTCTTCTCTGCCTTTTCTACCTAATCCAGAGGCCTTCCCCTGGAGGCTTGTGGGTGGTGTGCAGTTTGTGATCATGTTTTGTTTGGCCCATTGAGGTTTTAATTTTTAAAATTATTTTAAACATTTAAAATTTGGATATTTAATATGGAAAAAAACCTGATTTGTGACTCCTCAAGGGAAAAAGAAAGATTATCTAGCTGTCACGTCTGAAAAATAATGATTGGTTGGGGTCTCCATCCCTCCCCATAATCTCTTGTATACTGAGGCTGAGTATTGGTTGCCTTTGATTATACCACTTATGGTATTTTCTTTTCTTTCTTTCTTTCTTTTTTTTTTTTTTTTTTTTTGAGACAGAGTCTCACTATGTCACCCTGGGTAGAGTGCTATGGTGTCACAGCTCATAGCAACCTCCAACTCTTGGGCTTAAGTGATTCTCTTGCCTCAGCCTCCCAAGTCACTGGGACTATAGGCACCTGCCACATCACATTGCCTGGCTCTGTGTGTGTGTGTGTGTGTGTGTATGTGTGTGTGTGTGTGTGTGTAGTTGTTACTGTTACTTTAGCTGACCCAGGCCGGGTTGAATTTTCCAGCCTCAACGTACGTGGCCAGCACCCTACCCACTGAGCTATGGGTGTCATCCCCTATTTTCTTTTTTTATAGAAAGGCAAAAAGTGTGATGAATACCATGGGCACCAGACCAGATTGCCTGAGTTTGAGTCCTGACCATACTGTATCAGGGCTAGGTGACCTTAGACTCTAGTCACTAAAATCTCTTTGAGCCTAAATTTCCTCAACGGTGAAACAGACTTCATAACAACAACAATAACAGTAGTGGTCAAAATTAAATGAGTTAATACAAACTAAGTGCCAACAATAAATGTCCGACCCTGAATTGCTGGGGGGTTTTTAAAGTTTTTTCACTTACATTATGTTCCTAATTGTTCTAGGGGAGAGTTTGATTTTGCACTCTCTAGGCTAACCAAATCCTACTCCTCTTTTAACATTAGCTCCGAACTAAGCCAGGCATGGTCGCATGCACCTGCAGTCCCAGCTACTTAGGATGCTGAGATTTGAGGCCAGGAGTTTTAGATCAGCCTGGGCAACAGAGAGAGATCTCCACTCTAAAATACAAACAAACTAAAAAACAGCAACAACGAAAAAACCCAGTAACTCAATGACCATGTTTTTCCTGTGCATCATGTAAGTTCTCTGTATTTGGGTATATGTCTGCCTGTCTTGTATGCGAGGGACTTTCACGAAAGCATGGGCCGTGTCTTATTCATTTTTATTTTAATCTCCTGCTCCAACCACAGTGCCTGCTACATAAAAACTGCTCAATAAATGTCACCGGATCAATGCTAATCTCACCTGCCCTAAATACTGTAAGGCACTTAAGCACAGTTTGATTAGTATGGAGTAATTTGTCTATATTTGTCTGATGCTATTTGTAAAAGTTCTTCAGTCATTTTCTGCGTGTGAGCCTTGGGCTATGACGGGGCAACGGTAGCCATGGCTTCTTTTCTTTTGAATCAAGTCTTTATCCGTGACATAGTTGTCTGTGCTCCTCTTTGAATGCCCACAGTAGAAATGTAAATGTTTGAATGGCTGCTGGGCGGGATTCCAGGGATTCATCACATTCCATACAATGTCACCCAAATGGAAAGGAGTGGAGTTTATCAGCCGATGCCTTCGCTCCTTCTATCAGCTCTAGTTCATCTCTCAGGCGTGGCAAGAAGGACAAATTAGGGGATCCTCTTGTACAACCCAGGCTCTAGAAGGAGTCAGAGATCTGGATAATGATTTTCAAATGGGAAACAGGGGAGGAGGAAATTAACATTACTGAGCACCATTTATGTCACACATCACATCTATGATGGCTGATATCCCGGGACAATTTTATGGATTATTACTCATTTATGAAGTGCCTCCACTTCCTATGTGAAGATATCGACACTTCAGGAAGTTACAGGATTTGCCAAAGTCACGCATCACGTAAGGGCTGACCAGACATTGGACCCAGGTCTGCCCCTCTCCAATGTCCACCTTCTCCCCACTGCTCCATACCCCCCTGGGACAGCAGATTGAGAGAGGAAATTCTGACCTAAATAGGACATGAAGAGTAAACAACTATCAATACAGGAGAAATGAACACAAATGTCCGTGAGAATAGAAATTAAATGTGAAGCGCCACCAGTGATTCTATAGCTAAAAGTAAGCAGAGCCCTGGAGAGCTCGAAGGAAGATCCTCACACACGAGAAACCATTGATCCAGTTTTCCATTTCACTCACTGTAAATAAACAATTCACTTCTCAACTGTATAACACGTAAAGATTTGAGGAGTTGGTTGTACAAATCATAGACAAAACACATCTAAGTGTGAAGAACGAGGGGAAATAGTCCAGTGAGTATTTTCTTCCTTTGGAGCAACACCACAGGGGGACAGAGAACAGTTTCCCTGGGTCCAAGTTCATCATTTCCCAAGTGATAACTTGTGTTGCATTACTAATGATTTTGAATACCTGGTTTCTAGTTTTTCTGCTTCTTTTCTTAAATGAGAGGCCACATCTAGCTGGTAATGACGACCTGCTTTTCTTCAGTATCTCAAAGAGCAATAGGACAGCTGTTTTACTTTTGTAGAAGTTAAGCATTTTGTGACCTGCTAGATCCTGGAGACCTGGCATCAGCAGTCTATTGGTCTATTCAAGAAAGTTCTTCACTTCTATTCACTTTACCAATAATAAAAGCTAACCTTCACTGATGCCCACTCTGTACCAGGCACTGTTCTAAGCTAATCACATTGGTTATATAATTTAATCTTCATGACAATCCTAAGAATTAGAAGTAGTATCATCACTCATATTGTAGGTGAGGAAATTAAGGCACAGAGATATTTGGAAACTTCTGTAAAGTCACCAAGTAAGGAAATAAAATGGTGATGCCAGGATTAAAGCTCAAGCTGGCTGACTCTTAGAACTATATGTCCTTATATTACTCCAATGATCAGAAGTCTGTAATATTTATTCCAAACCACTGAGAGGTTGATGTACAAGCCTTGGTCCACAGAGACATGTCACAATGGTCATATTGGGAGGCCATATTATGGCTAAGATAAATACGTTATTATTTTATGGACATGACATTTTAGTTGGTATTTATCCAATGGGGAAAAAAAGTCACTTTCTCAAAAAGACACATATACTTGAATATTTATGGCAGCACAATTCACAACTGCAAAAATGTAGAAACAACCCCAGTGCCCACCAAAACATGAATGGATTGATAAAATGTTATATATAAAGTACTACTTAGCCATAAAAATGGTGGTCTAGTATCTTTTGCAAAAACTCAGATGGAACTGGAGACTATTCTTCTAAGTAAAGTAGCACAAGAATGAAAAATCAAATACCACATGCACTTAATATTGGAACTAATCAGTCAACACATATTGGCACATATGGGAGTAAAACTCAATGAAAATAGAGCAGGGGGGAGAAGGGATGGGCAAATTCACACCTAAGGGGTACAATGCACATTATATGAGCGAGGGCACCCTTATAACTTTGTCTTTTTTTTTTTTTTTATTAAATCATAGCTGTGTACATTAATATGATTGTGGGGCACCATACACTTGGTTCATAGACCGTTTGACACATTTTCATCACACTAGTTAACATAGCCTTTCTGGCATTTTCTTAGTTATTTTGCTAAGACATTTACATTCCACATTTACCAAGTTTTATTCAATCTGTACAAAGAAAACTATGTAAACAAAACTTGTATATCCCCATTATATTCTGAAATAAAGATAAGAATTATTGCTGCTGGGCCAGCCTTCCCTATATGCAAATGACCGTAGAGTTTTAAATAAGAAATGATAAGGAATCCTTGAATATGGACAAATTACTTTAAATTTTCATGTGTTTCATAGATCAAGGCTGGGGTAGCCAGTTAGGAA
>CAUYPK010123277.1:0-15160 GCA_963574355.1 Loris lydekkerianus | reverse complement strand
AGAAGAAAGTAGCCACAGGGGAACAGAGTTAATGGAAGGGTATCTTCAAGTTCACCTCAGTATGAAGTAACTGACTGTGTCTTTTCCTCAGGGCAGAGCACCTATAGACCTCTGACAATATGTTGTTAACATACGTCAACCCTCTGGCCGGTATCTCTGAGGAAGGGCAGCATGCCCTTTGATCTCAGGCTTCATGGGGCGCACAGCTTCAGAGAATGGGCTTGTGGAATTTTTAACTCTAGGCAAGTTAACTCTGCATGTGTCCCAGGGGGACCCAGGTCCCTTAAGCCTCTGGAAAAAAAGCAAGCCATTTTAAACTCACACTGAGTTCACTTTGTGTGCTTGATGTAGGACATGTTTATTTCTAAATATTTTCCTACAAATCTTACCTATTTTTTGTTATTTATGCCTCACTGTTGTTTAATTCCAAATTGCTTTTATTCCGTATTTCCTAACAGTCCAACCAGAAGGAAGAATTGTGGTTAGATAGAGAAGAAATGACTAATTGTTAGAACAAGGTTTCTGATGAGGCAACAGGGGAGCTAAAATTAAAGATTAGTGTGAGAATGGAGTAAAGTCATCTTTCTACTGTAAGAAGAAAGAAGACAGAAAAGGTAAAGATCAAGTATAGGTTTGTAGGGGAGAGTCTGACAAAGAATTTTAGCCTTAGGTTTACTGTTTCCTCTGTGATGGGGCAGACAGAATCATCTGCTGAAAGTTAAAGGCAGGTGGAAGGCTTAAAAAAAACTAGGGAAAAGTTTGAAATAGTCACTCTGTTGGGTGGAAAAGAGGTCATTATTACTAGGCAGCGTTGAGGGCTTAGCTGAAGCTGGTCACAAAGAATACTAATTTTTACAATTCTATGATTTTTTTTTTCCAGCAGTATTCAGCATACCAGACAAAATACAGGGACAGTAAAGTTACTAGAGTTTTATTAGTTTATTGCAACATTTTTGATAAGTTAGTGGTTGAAGCGATAGACCATAGAGTCAAACCTGGACAAGAATGGCAAGAAAGACAAGATGAAGCTATCAGGTTGGGAAAAAATGAAATAATTCAAAAGCTAGAGGTCTTGCAAAGGGTAGAATAACAGGATTTGTAAATAAAAAGTATTAAAGCACTGAAAGGATAGGAGGTTGTTATATTTTAGATTTCTGAGATGGAACAATTCTGGATAATAAGTACAGTGTAATGATTGGAGTAGTTGGTAAAATTGGAGAAGACATGAAAGCCTTTGGAGATAAATGTTCCATTAACTGTGAGGCTTGAGTATTGGATGAATCAACACCCATGGTGGGAAATGAGGAAGAGGAAGACCAGGCCAGGTATGAGGCCCTTCAATGAATGAAGAGATCTGTTAGGTAACAGTAACAAGAAGTGCTTGTGATTTTTCTAGCCAAATATTATAAGCCTCAAAATAAATATATCTTTAAAAAAGAATAAAAGCAGATTTTATAGGATGAAATGAAGCCTAGTCCTCAAAGAAGAGGTAAGTCTCATCAAAAGGGAAATAGAAGTGTTCTGAGAAGAGGTTAAATGTGTAGGGAAGTTTGTTTGACAAGGTCCAGGGTCTTCCTGAAGGGAGGGTAGAAAATGGTGTGAAAGAAAACAAAAGTGGAGACAGCAGAAGTGCCAAAATATGTAAATAATGGAAGAGGAGAGGCTTACATTTTATACTCCCAAGCCTACACTCTTGCCCATATTTTGTGTCACTGCTCAAAATCAAATCAACACACCAATATTGACTTTGATCATAAAGTAGTTACTTCCACGGAGAAATTTCTCCAACCAGTTCTGACATCACACAGGGAGACTATAGATTGGTAGGATGAATTAAAAGGCTAACCTATTGTCTTTTTCCCCCTCCAGAACACTTAAACACTATCACTACAATCACCAAAGATATTGAAAAAGGTAGGTTGAATGATGCACCAACTGGATAGTTATATGTGGGGCCAGGAATCTTGAGCAAATGAAACTCACGATTGAAATGTGGGCATCACCATATGAGCAGAAAGTATCCTGAGATTTCTATAAAACTTTAAAGACTAGGGAACCAAGTTTCAGCTTTCCTCAGAAGGTTTATCCTTTCTAGCTCCCATCCCCAACCTCCCGAGTTGGGAAAAACAGCCCCATTCTCAGTAGGAGGTTGCTGTCTTAGACTGCTAGCTAATGTGTAAGGGGAAAAAAAATTCTAAGGTCCTGCTCTATTAGGCATGAAAGACTTGTTAGCAAACATGGGTTCTGCACAGGAGCAGTATGAGATGAGAACAAACAGCAGATGATGTTTTTATTCATGTCTCTTTCCCCTTCATCTAATGAATGCTGTGCAATTGAACCTTTGGAACCACCCATTTCTGCCTTTCAAGAAAATAGTGATTATTGTCTTACGAAGCCTAGGTCCAAGTGGTGTTTTTATTCTTTACTGATTTATAACTGGATTAGGAAATATTCAGAAAGTTATCAGAGCTAAATGAGACATTAGAGATTATCAGTTTAGTCTAGAGGTTTTTCATCTGTGTTTAGAGAATTCCTAATGATCTAAGTATCTCATGAACTGTTAATCAGGTATCTAGGCCATGTCCTTGAGGGTGAGGAGAGGTAAGGTGAAGTTGAATGGATGGACCTTCAGGCCATGTCTCCTGCAATTTGAGCAGCTCAAATATTTTATACATACATACACACATGTTTGTGTAGACATACATATTTTGTGTGTATATTTGTATATGTACATAAATATTTTGTGTACATATATTCTTCATAAGCTCTGATTTGTTAAAAAAAGTTTTATGATGGGATGAATACTCTCCAAGCTCTTGGTCTAATAAAATTTGATAATTTTATATACAGGAATCTGAGAGATGGAAAGTGATTTTGCCAAGGTCATAAAAGGTAGAATGTAAAGTCAGAACCAGAATATTTTTCTACTTCTATTTGAACTCATTACATTCTATCTTCTCTTAATTATAGAACAATCATTCATCTAGTTATACATACATCAAACAATTGTCAAGTATCACAGTTACTAAAAAAAATTAAGAAATGCTACTACTTTCCAGTGTCTAAGAATGCAATGAGATACCAAAACAGTAATTGCATTGTTATATTCTATGTGTTGTAGAAAAATGGAAAACAATAACAACAGCTAACATTTAATGTGCACTTGTTATCTGGTAGTTATTATTCTTAAAATTTTATAAGTATTAACTCACTAAAATCTGACAATAAGTCTCTGTGCTAGATATAGTTATTATCCCCCTTGTAAAAGAGAAAATTGAGATTAAATGGGGACTAGGAGACTAGGTCACTTGGCCCAAGGTAACATAGTAAGTAAATTATGAGAGTACAAAGTATAGAACTTTGAAAATACAGAGGAAAGGGCCATTATTTGTCCAACTAAATTTAAAAAAAAAAAAAAAACCACTTTGCAGAGACATGTAGCATTTAAGCTGGGGTTAGAAAGATAAGGAGAAGAAAGAGTGTGTTCAGGCAAATGGAATAACAGGAGCAAAGGTTTATAAGTCTGAAAGAGAATCCTCTGTTTTAGAGAGCAAAGAATAGGTTTATATGGCTGAAGAATACTAGGTAAGACTAGAAGGATAGGTTAGAGCCTGACTGTGAGTGGCGAAATGTCTGACTTAAGAGTACGAGCTTTACTCTATAGGTTAATTGGGAATTATCAAAAGTTTGTATGCCAGGAACTAACACAACCAGATAATTCACCTGGAAAGATCTATGTGACATCAGTGTTAATATGGCCCAAATGAGAGACTGTGAAGTACAGTGTCAGATTATTTTTATGGTCTAATGGTCAGAATGAATGTTGATAAGCTGGATGACCAAGTCAAACTTCCTTCCAGAGTTTTCCTTATTGCTTCTAATTCTACATTCTGAAACCACACAGACCAAATACAATTCTTTTTTTCTTTTTAACATCACGAGCCCTTAGATATTTGAGGAAATGTATCAAGGGACCTCCTACTCTGAGTCTCAACTCTTTCCATGGGCAGACTGGAACATCATTTATTCTCTAAAACTTTTTTTTATTAAATCATAACTGTGTACATTCAT
Source organism: Loris lydekkerianus (assembly GCA_963574355.1). Lineage (NCBI taxonomy): Eukaryota > Metazoa > Chordata > Mammalia > Primates > Lorisidae > Loris > Loris lydekkerianus. Next base: position 11,089 of record CAUYPK010123277.1, on the reverse strand, counting down.
TCATTTATGGGGTACAACATGCTGATTTTATATACAATTTGGAATGCTTACATTAAACTAGTTAACATAGCCTTCACTTCACTTACTTATTTGTTGTGTTAAGATATTTATACTCTACTCTTAATAGTTTTGACATGTAACATGTCATGGACTTTTTCAGCTGTTGTATCATGTTTCTCTGATTCTGTCTTCATTGGCTGGTTATTTGAAGGATAGGGACAGGTCTTCTTATTTTAATGGGCTTTATTTTCTCTAGGACTACTATGAAAGGCAACCCTTTAGAATATTCCCCATCCCAAGATGCCAATTTTCCTTCTTTTGTCTCTTCAGCAGTGATCCCCAGAGATATTAGAGAAGGCAACATGAGGATGCTGGGCATGCAGATCCCCTTAAAGAATGTTGAGATGCTGACTTCCCTTTTGATTGTGATGGGTGTCATCTTCCTTCTCATTGCTCTGGCTCTTGGTGGTGTGGTTTGGTACCAGTATAGGCAAAGAAAGCTACACCGCAATAGGAGGTCCATCCTGGATGATAGCTTCAAACTTCTATCTCTCAAGCAGTAAAAAGTGGAACCTGGATATATACTAAGGAAGAAAATATGGAATTCACTCCCAGCAGGCCATGGACTAGCAGCAAACTCCATTATCAAAGGGGGATGGGTAAAGAAGGGGATGAAACTTATCTGGGTATTTCTTCATTTATTTATTTACATGGAAATTATATTGTTTCACTTTTTCTTTAGTTTCTTTTTTCCAGTTGGGCACCTTGGGTAGGTGAGTCTCCTAGTATCTTACATAAAAATTTTCAACAACCATATTTTGCCAAGGTCATAAAAGGTAGAATGTAAAGCCAATCATATGTAATACTGTCTGACACTTGGATGGTCTGAAAATTCCTAGAAACTGATCAGTCTTACCCAGTATATAGCAAGAAAAAACTTCATTGATTATGTTTCTACTACTTTACAGAACCCAGGCAAGTTCAATTTGAAAAGAGGACAATGAGCTGTGAAGATAACCCACATCTAAACTAAGGGCTAAGAGCATATTCATGATAGGAAATTGGGAATAGAGTGGGAATTGGGAATCTGAATTGAATATTGGCTCCTCTTTGCAGTGAACTATTTTGGAGAAGTGGTAAATGGGATGTTGCTACCTTGAGTACCTAAAACCTCTGAAGCCAGAAGCTCCTAAGAAAGGAGCTCCAAGTGCTACACAGTAGTACTGAAGGGAATTTTGAGTGGCCTTTCCATGTTTTAGGCAGTAAATTCTGTCAAATAAAGTACTTGTTAGAATGAGAAAAGATTGGATTTGGTGATTTTTTTGGTATCTGTGGATTTTGAGAGATGTGATTGTGATTGAAACAAAAAACACTTGGGGAGGGGTTTGTGAAAGTATAGTACAGATCTGTCTATCATTTGTAGAGCCTGAAAGGTTGTGGTTTGAAGATGAGGAAACTGTCCCAAAAGAAGCCTCAAAGTCAGAGTGGTGGGTACCATCCTAGAAAAGGAGCTAGTCCATGCTTAACAAAAAAGTTCTGATTGCTAAAGACAGTTTCCAGAAGTAAATAGAAGTCTACGAAAAGACTCAAACCTGTCTACTTGGCAAGAAGAGGTATGTGAGCTATGAAAATAGCCTACATATAAACTAAGGTCTAAGAACATAACTGTGGGGGACTGTAACATATGTCTTATGGGCCCTTTTTTGGTAGTGGGATATAAAAAATTCTACTTGAAACTTTGGAAGCATTTTTATGGAATAGAGCCATTCCGTTAGGTAACTTACAACAGTATTACTTTGTCACCTGAAAGTCTAAGCCTCTGGGAAATCTTCATCAGAGAGCACAGGAGAGAAGTGATAGATTAGGGATTGGGTAAGAAGAATCACCCCCACTGCAGTATCCACGACACTGTACTACCTGAGAAGTGGAGAATCTAAGAGAGTAATGATGATAACTAAAATACATAATGTTTTACACTATACAAAGCATTCCTATTCCTGATTGTACTTGACTTACCTCATATATATTAGAGTGCTATTCCAGTTTACATTTGAATAAAATTCTCGTGGCCATTAAGCAGTTTTATTCAAGACCACTCACCTTGAAGTTGAGCAGGGACTTTAGTATTAATCTCTTTGACTCCAAATATCTGTTATACTCTATGTCATGGAAAAATTCACTAACCTCCATTTTTATTAATTGTATCAATTCCAAATTTTATGTCTGCTCAGCAACCTGTCTTCTTAGTTAGCAACCCCTTACAGATAAAAGGTAGAAACCCCGAGAGCTAGTATGTAGGTACCATATAATGTTGAACATTAGAAGAAGAAACATAAGCCAAAGCCTATCATTCATCTTTCTTTACCATCATTAACAACATTCTGGAGAGATTTACTAGAAAACTCCACAACATAGTAAGGATAGAGGGAGTGGATAGAGTGCTAGTTATCCAAGTGTTAGCCATTGTAGAATCAATGTATTGATCATCAGCAGAATCCTTTTGGCCTCCAGTTAACATGGCAGCTCACAAAAAACAAGTATACTGTAAGGCCTGCAAGCAATTAATGGTTTTAATTTATATGCACCTGGGAGATCCTTAGCTTGGTCTCAGTAATGAATCTGAGAGTGGTAGATATGATCAAATACATTTGTTCTTAGTGTAAAATCCAGGCTCCAAGTCAAAGAATGAAAGGTTAGTGTCTGTGTATTTAAGAAAAGGGTGCATATTTGTGGTACATTTGCTTCATGTAAGGACATATTTTTTTATTGTTGGGGATTCATTGAGAGTACAATACACCAGGTTACCCTGATTGCATTTGTTAGGCAAAGTTCCTCTTGCAATAGTGTCTTGCCCCCCAAAGGTGTAGCACACACCAAGGCCCTATCCCCCTCCCTCCTTCCCTCTCTCTGCTCTTCCTTTCCTCACCCCTCACTCCTTTCTCACTCTGCTCTCTCCTTCCCCCTCTCCCACCATGTACTTAATTGTCATTAATTGTCCTTATATCAAAATTGAGTACATAGGATTTATGCTTCTCCATTCTTGTGATGCTTTACTGAGAATAATGTCTTCCACTTCCATCCAGGTTAATACAAAGGATGTAAAGTCTCCATTTTTTTAATGGCTGAATAGTATTCCATGGTGTACATATACTAGAGCTTGTTAATCCATTCCTGGGTTGGTGGGCATTTAGGCTGTTTCCACATTTTGGTGATTGTAAATTGAGCTGCAATAAATAGTGTTCTTATGATAAAAGGATTTTTTTTTTTTCCTTCTGGGAAGATGTCCAGTAATAGGATTGCAGGATCAAATGGGAGGTCTTGCTTGAGTGCTTTGAGGTTTCTCCATACTTCCTTCCAAAAAGGAAGGAGCAGTGTTTGCAGTCCTACGAGCAGTGTAAAAGTGTTCCCTTCTCTCCACATCCATGCCAGCATCTGCAGTTTTGAGATTTTGTGATGTGGGCCGTACTTGCTGGGGTTAGATGCTACCTCAGGGTGATTTTGATTTGCATTTCTCTAATAGATAGGGATGATTAACATTTTTTTTATATGCTTGTTAGCCATTCATCTGTTTTCTTTAGAGAAGGTTCTATTTATGTCTCTTGCCCATTGATATATGGGATTGACAGTTAAGTGGCACACTGCCATCCATTCAGTCACTCAGGCCAGAAATTCTGTGTCAACATGTTCATGAGTCTTGTTTGTTTCACCTCCATGTTTCACCTCCATGTAACAAATGAATATTCATTTGTTAATGAATAGTTAACTATTACATCATCTCAGTTTAAAACTCACTATCTGTTATCTGGGTGACTATAGCAGTTTCCTTCTTACTTCATTCACATTCTCTCTGGCCCCTAAAATATATCTTCACATAGAAAAATTATTTTCAGAATATAAACTAGGATTTTAGTTTTTAAAAAATATCATACACTTGTCTGTCCCCAGAAATCATGAAAGAGGAAAAAAATATATGTTACTTCAGAAGGCAGGAAGAGGAAGACAGAATGGGTAGGGGCATAGGACAGAAAGAACAACACAGCACATCATCTCCCAACCTGACAAAAGACATGCCAAGTTGGAAGGGAGTCTTTGTGACAACTATAGGTGGGCCTCGTAGCACTGGAAAGGAAAATTTAGATGGAGACTTGCTGACACAAAGTGGCCAGTGGAATTTTTCCTTATCTCTGCTACCCAGAAACCCCTCCCCAACTAAACAAAAGGCATCATCTCCCACAAGGAACCTCAATACAATAAGCTGCCCAACCCAGGAAGCACTCTTTGTTTCTTCAAGGTGGAAGATTTTTTTCCCTATCCAGAGTCACCAACTGGCTATGACAGAAATTAAAAGGAGCCTGGGTGACATCAGAAGAACCAAACAAAACAAAATAGTATATCAAAGTTTCTCAAAATTATGCCAGGACCTGTGTGCCAAACCTATACAGAATGACTACCTGCTTAAATATATTATTTAAATAAGGCCCAGAGTTCCATCATACCAAGAAAAAGAAAAATTACAACTTGAATGAGAAAAGGCAATCAACAGACACAAACAACTGTGATAAATAAATGTTGCAATTATCTCAAAATTATTTTAATGCAGCAGCCATCATAAAAATGCTTCCATAAACAAGAATAAATGCTCTTGAAATAGTTGAAAAAATTAAAAATCTCAACAAAGAAACAAAAGTTATAATAAAGAAAAATGGAGTGTATAGAACTAGAAAATATAATTGAAATGATAACTCACAGAATGGGCTTAATATAACAGTGGAAGTAACAGAAGATATAATTCATGCAAATGAGGCCAATTCAGTAGAATTTACTGAATCAAGACAATGGGGAAAATAGGCTGAATGACCACAGTTGTAGAGGCTTATACAACAGTGTAAGTAGAAGCATAATTCATAATATAGGAGCCTAAGAAGAGGAGAAAGAGAGTGGGACCAAAAGAATATATGAAAAATAATGGTTGAAAACTTCCCAAACTTGGCAAAAAGTATAAGCATACAGATTCAAGAAGATGAGTGATCCCCAAAAAGGATGAACCTAGAGAAATCTATGATAAGACCCAGTCTATTTAAATTCTAAAAACTAAAGACAAAAAAAAAAAAGTTTGAAAACAGAGAAATAAATCAACATGTTACTTATATGAGGCCATCAATTTGAATGACAATGGGTATCCATCTAACCCTCAGGAAGTGGCATGACATTTCTTAAGTGTTGAGAGTGAAGGATTGTGAATCATAAATTCTATATACAGTAAAATGAAATTATCAAGAAAACCTAAGACTTTTTATTTTTTGCTATCATATCTCCTCTTAAAGAATGGCTAAAATAAAGTTCTTAAAACAGAAAAGATGATAAAGAAAAAAAATCCTGGAATATTAAAAAGGAAAAAAAGAAACAGAAAAACAAAAATAAGAGGAAAAGAGGATATAGAAGATTTGAACAATGTAGTCAATCAACAGGATCTAACTGACATATGTGAAACAATCTACCAAGCACCTTTAGTCCCATCTACTCAGGAGGCTGAGGCAAGAGAATTGTTGAAGCCCAGGAGTTGGAGGTTACTGTGAGCTGTGATGCCATGGCACACTACCAAGAGTGACGTAGTGAGACTTTGTCTCAAAAACAAAAACAAAAAGAAGGAAAGAAAGAAAGAAAGAAAGAAAGAGAAAAAATAAACATGTCACCAAGAATACCAAAATATATCTGTTTTCAAACAACCATGAAACATTGCAGATAGAACATATTCTGGACTATAAAGCAAACATCAGCAAATTTAAAAGAATTGAAATTATACACTGTGTGTTCTCCAAACACAAAGGAGCCAACTGGGTATCAGTAACAGGAAGACAAAAGGAGAATCTTTAACACTCATAAATTTTTAAAAAATCTCAATAATCCATGTATCAAAGAAGTACCAATGGGGCGTTCCCTGTGGCTCAGTGAGTAGTGCTCCAGCTCCATATACTGAGGGTGGTGGGTTCAAACCAGCCCGGCCAAAATAGCCAGGCATTTTGGCAGGCACCTATATTCCCAGATACTCAGAAGGCTGAGGCAAGAGAATCAACTAAACCCAAGAGCTGGAGGTTGCTGTGATCTGTGACACCATGGCACTCTACCAAGGATGACAAAGTGAGATTCTGTCTCAAAAAAAAAAAAAAAAGTATCAAAGAACATTTTAAAAATCCATAGAACTGATTGAAAATTAATATACAACATACTGAAAATTGTGAGATGCAGCAACAGTAGTGATATTTATAGAACTACAATGCTTACATTCAAAAACATCCTTGTACCCTCCTTAAATCCTTGATGGTGATTCCATTTCACAGTGATCTAAAGTGTCTAAAAATGGATAATAGTCACTTACTTAAAATTAACTGCCTTCAATTGTTATATAACTACTAACAAATTCCTTTCTTGTGAATGAAGAAACAGATTCAAAGAGAATAGTCTCTTTCTCATGCCACAAAACAATGGTGAGACTTAAACTGAGGTCTTTTGACACTGATGGATACCTTTTTTATTACAATGTGTTGTTTCTAATCAGTGCTTAATATAAATGTGTGGTTTGGTAGGATGTAGCAAAAGCATTTTTCAGAAAATAATTTATACCAATGAAAGCATCTTTTAGAAAATAAGAAAAGGGTGGCTCAATGGTAGTGGGTTATCAGAAAAATTAAAATTAGTGTAACTAAAGTTAGTACACATCTACACTGCCACCACTAAATCTGACTGACTTAAAAAAAAAAAAAAGAAGAAGAAGAAGAAGAAATGTCTAATAATCTAAACTTCCACTTTAGGAAACTAGAAAGAGAAGAGCAAATTAAATCAGTAGTAAACAAATGAAAATTATTATAAAAATTAAAGCAGAAACCAATAGAGAAAAGTCAACAAAACCAAAAGTAAGTTTTTTTAAATGATCAATAGCCAGTCTAACTAAAAAGAGAAGATGCAAATTAGTAATATAAAAAATTAAAGAGGGGATGTCACTGCAGTAAACAAAAACATTAAAAGGATAATTACTGTATATTGTGAACAACTCCATGCCCATAAATTTGGTAACCTAGATGAAGTGAACTAACTCCTTGAAGGACAGAATCTTCCCAAATTCACACAAGAAGAAATAGTCAATCTGCATAATTCTATATCAAATAAATTGATTCAATAATCAATATCATTCCAAAACAGAAAACATTAATCCCAGATGTATTTGCTCGTGAATTCAATTAAACATTTGAGGAAGAAATTATACCAGTTCTCCATCTTTCTCAGAAGAGGAAATACTTCTTAACTTACTCTAGGTGGCCAGCATTACCCTAGTACCAAAACCTGAAAAAGACATTGTAAGAAAAGAAAACTACAGACCATTCAATATCTCTCATGAACACAGATGTAAAAATCATCCCAAAATATTAGCACATCAATCTAACAATGTATAGAAAGAATTATAAACTCTGGCCAAGTTAAATTTGTTCCAGGTATTCAAAGTTTATTCCAAATTTGAAAATCAATTAATGTAATTAATCATATCATTGGGCTAAGATAGAAACCCCACATGATCATATAAATGCAGAAACAGCATTTGAAAAATTCCAACATTCATTCATGATAAAAAAGTAACTTCCAGAAAACTAGGAATAGGGGAACTTCCTTTGTTATGCCAGAAAACTCTAGTGGAATTATAGAGAATATGCCAGCACACTGAGGCCAAATTAAGTATAGGGTCCTTTATTACCCAGCAGTCAAGAGCAGGCTCACACCTAAAGTTCTCTCACCCTCTATAAGTGTGGGGGAAAGGAATTTATATTATGCTTTAAGTTAGAAGCAAAGTGGAATTTACAGAAGCAGAATTTGCAATATTAAATCTATAGGGTAGGCATTTTGGATGTTATGCAAGACAGGACTGTGGTTTTACAAGGCTTTTCAGCTTTAAGCTAATCTTCCTTTTTTTACAGGCTGTGTTTACTCAAAGGGTTAGCTCAGTTAAGCAATGGGGGGTGTAGGTAAGGCATTTGAAACTGTTTGTCAGAAGTCAATTTTAGTTTATTTTACAAAACGGGGTCACTCTGCTCTTACACCTTAACTTAATACAGAACAACTTAGCTTCAGGGAGAAACAAGATGTTGTCCCACTAAGATCAAGAACAAGGCAGGGATGTCTCCTCTCACCACTCCTTTTTAACATCATGCTAGAAGTTGTAGCTAATGCAATAAGACAAAAGGAAAGTAATGCTATAGAGATTAGGAAGGAAGAAATAAAACTCTTCTATGTAAAAAGTCTGAAAGAAGAGACAAAAGTGGAAGTAATAAACAATTACATTAAAGTTACATGATAAAAAGTTAATATATAAAAGTCAATTATTTCCCTATAGACTAGCAATGAATATGTGAAATTTAAAATTAATAACACATTACTGTTTACATTATCACCCCCCAAAATGAAATACCTAGGTATAAATCAAACAAAATATGTATAGGTTAAATATGAGAAAAACTACAAAACAATGATGAAAGAAATCAACAAATTACTAAAAAGAGGCAGAGACAGATAGGAAGATTCAATATTGTCAAGATGTCCAGTCTTCCAAATTGATATATAGATTCAATGCAATCGCAATCAAAATCCCACTGAGTTATGCTGTGGATATCAGTAAATTGATTTTAAAGTTGATACTGACAGACAAGACACAGAATAGTCAACACAATACTGAAGAAAAGAATAATGTTGGAGGACTGATACTACCCGACTTCAAGACTTACTATAAAGTTACAGTAATTAAGACAGTGTGATATTGGTAAAAGACCAGAAAAATAGATCAATGAAGCAGAATACAGATGCCATAAATAGACCCACATACATGTAGTCAACTGATCTTTGACAAAGGAGTAAAAGCAAGACAGTATTGAATACAATGTTAAATGTTGAGCAATGTCAAAATGCTTAAAAAGATTCTTGCTAGAGGTCCTGTGGTGTCCTGAAATATCCCTGCCAGGCCACATTATATCCTGATTGTGGTGAAACTTGGGGAGGACACTCGGGTTAGCCCAAGACAGTGACTGTTTACCACCCATATTGGATATACATCAGTAAGGTTTTGTCCATGCATTCTAGTAGAACATCAGTATTGGTGACATCGCATCCCCATCCCACACTCCCTATCTCTCAACACCACCTCCTTGACATAACCAAGACACAGAAGAGGAGAATTATCACAACCACCGTAAGAAACTGCATACTCTAAGGGCTCAGGTAGACCTGCTACCCTTTAGGACAAATTGGTACCAACCCAACTGACTATAAACTAAGGTTTACCCGAGACTGTATTTCAGAATCACATGGACCTGAACTTCACCTTGGCCAGCAAGAGTCCCTTTCACAGTCAAGGAATAAGTAACTGTATCCTGGAAAAATAGAGGATTCATTAGGCCTCACCCAGGCCTCACCTAACAGAGAGGCTACTGACATTTTAGGGTATCTCTGCATTAACTCAAGTATACAAAGAGTTGCAAGAGTGCTGGAAATCCTAATTCATAATCAGCAGACATGTTTATAGAACAAGGCTCAAATGTGTCTGAAATGCTTCATAAAAAAAAACCTGGACACAAATTAAGCAAATAGGAATGTGCAGGTCCAGAACATGTATCCCAGGAGTAATGAAATCTAAGGTAAAAGATCAACCATTAGAGGGGGACTGAGGTCTCACTCTGGCTCAGGCTGGTCTCAAAACTATGAGCTCAGGCAATCTACACACCTCAGCCTCCCAGAGTGTTAGGACTACAGGCGTGAGCCACTGCGTCTGGTTAATTAAGTTGTTAATGTGTGCTTTTCTTGTTTTTCAGATGTGGAAAACGAATGTGGTAAATGCCCTTTTCAAAGTGCTTTTGCAGTATTCCACTGGTTTGGGGTGCTTGTGTCTTTATTATTGTTATGTTCAAAGAATCTAAACTTTTTCTACTTTATCCCCTTGACCCAACTGTCATTCAGCAGAATGTGGATTAGTTTAGCTGACTTTGTATTGGGATGAAGGTTTTTGTTGGACTTGAGGTCCACATTTATTCCCTGTGGTTTGAAAAGGTACAAGGTATAATTTCAATTATTTCAATTGTGTTGAGGATTTATTTGTGTCCTAGGATATTATCAATTTTGGAGTATGATCCATGAGCTGATAAAAAGAATGTGTGCTCATTAGCTTTGGGGTGTTATGTTCCATATATATATATCTAATAAGCCAATTGATCTAGAATTGAATTTAAGTCCCTTTTTTTTGTTTGTTTTGTTTCTGTTTAGAGGATCTGTCCAATTCTGTAAGGGAAGTTTTAAAGTTCCTAGCTATTATGGTGTTGCAGGATACCATATTGTTCAAGAGAAATTAAGGTTCATTTTATAAATCTGGAAGCATTTAAGTTGGGCAAATATATATTTATAATTGAAACATATTTGTTGTACTGCTCCCTTGACCAGTAGGTAGTGACCATCTATGTTTTCCTTTATGTTTGTTGCTTTATTTTTTTATCCAGTAATTTGCCCATTTTTTAAATTTATTTATTTATTTATATATTTATTTATTTATTTATTTATTTATTTATTTATTTATTTATTTATTATAAATCATAGCTGTATACATTAATATGATAATGGGGCACCATACACTTGGTTCATAGACGCTTTGACACATTTTCATCACAATGGTTAATATAGCCCTCCTGGCATTTTCCCAGTTATTTTGCTAAGACATTTATATTCGACATTTGCCAAGTTTTACATATACCCTTGTAAGATGCATCACAGGTGTAATCCTATCAATCCCCCTCCCTCGACCCACCTCCCCCTCCCTCCCCATCCTGTCCCCCTTCCCCCTACTCTTAAGTTGTAACTGGGTTATAGCTTTCATGTGAAGGTCCTAAATTAGTTTCATAGTAGGGGTGAGTACATTGGGTAATTTTTCTTCCATTCTTGAGACACTTTACTAAGAAGAATATGTTCCAGCTCCATCCATGTAAACATGAAAGAGGTAAAATCTCCATCTTTCTTTAAGGCTGCATAGTATTCCATGGTGTATATATACCACAATTTATTAATC
>CAUYPK010123276.1:0-12519 GCA_963574355.1 Loris lydekkerianus | reverse complement strand
TTAATAAATTGTGGTATATGTACACCATGGAATACTATGCAGCCTTAAAGAAAGATGGAGACTTTACCTCTTTCATGTTTACATGGATGGAGCTGGAACATATTCTTCTTAGTAAAGTGTCTCAAGAATGGAAGAAAAAGTAACCAATGTACTCACCCCTACTATGAAACTAATTTAGGACCTTCACATGAAAGCTATTACCCAGTTATAACCTAAGAATAGGGGGAAGCGGGAAAGGGTGAGGAGGGCGGGGGGAGGTGGGTACAGGGAGGGGGATTGATGAGATTACACCTGCAGTGCATCTTACAAGGGTATATGTAAAACTTGGTAAATGTGTAATGTAAATGTCTTAGCAAAATAACTAAGAAAATGCCAGGAAGGCTATGTTAACTAGTGTGATGAAAATGTGTCAAGCGGTCTATGAACCAAGTGTATGGTGCCCCACAATCATATTAATGTACACAGCTATGATTTAATTAAAAAAATCTTGCTTTCCTTGCAATTTCTTTTTTAAACGCTGTTATTCCTATGAACTAGAGGAAACCAAGATATTTTCAACATTGAGCTATGTTTGAATGCTTTTTCTACTATAAAGAAACTGTACTAACCAAAATGGCATGAGGGTTTCTGAGTATCTGTATTTTTACTCACCTTATACTAATTTAGTTTAGCATTCAAATAATGCAAACTATTAAGCTCAATGTATGTTGAACATACATAAGGCTATGAAAATCTGTGCCAGTTTATTTATTTTTCTAACTAAATACAAAGAAAAACATTACAGAAGTTTATATTTTTCAATCTCTTCCATGATAATTTTTATATTTTAAGCTACTAACATATACATAAAAGCCATTTTTTGAGTATTCAAGAAGTAATCATATTTTATGTTAATTTGAAAGTCTAATGAGATTATTGATTAAAATTTGAGTGAGCAATATGGGAAGTGAGCTTAAACATTATAGGAAATTTTCCCATTGTGGATAGGGTCATTAGCAACAAAACTTTTCATAGTGTTGGGCCCTGATGCTTTATTGACATGGTAAATCATTTTATTCAATAGTTATAATTGTCTTTTAGAAAAGAATATATCCCCTATTTGTGGTTTTAAGCAATGTTTCATTTGGTTATGTTGAAATTATTCTTACAGATTCTGGTTTCATTTTGGCCACAAATCTTCTTTTCTTAAAAACATTTAGAATAGTCTATGATTGTTATAATAAATTCTATAAACAATGAATGTATCAGAAAGATCTTCTAGTTAGACTAATTTCATGTAATTATCATCTTTCTTCAAGATGATACGCTCTGAATAAATGGTTAAGATTCATTAGTGTGGTTTAGAGGCTTATTTGTTCTACAGAAGATCTTTCTTGTTTTAGAAGAGAAAGATCAGAGTGTAATTAAGTTAAATTTGTATTCTTCATGATTCTAGGAAATCTGAAAATGTATTTTGAACTTCAATATTTATAGTACTTATACACAAAAAAATTGTAGGGTTCTGTTTGACTCCTATAGTTTTGAATGTGCTGATGCATAATAAATGTGGTAAGGAGGAAGAGAAAAACAGGAAAAATAGAAGGTTTATTACGGAACATTTTTTAACTGCACAAATTCTCAGTAAAGTTGCCATATAGTGGCAGTGTTTACCAACATTCTCGCTATTCACCATATTCCTTATTTTTCACTGGCTAGCATTCTCAAGTGGTAGTAATGCAATAGTCTCGTGGCATACTAAACAATTATTGAAATACTATTATTAGTGTGTTTAGACTAGCATTATAGAGAAGCCCATGGGCTGGATTGTACCTTGTTTGTCTTTTTGGCCCTCAGTGCTTATCCTAATATCTGACACATTGGGAATACTCCGTAAATGTTTCTTGGCTGAAAGGAGGAATGAATTAAGTCATACATTATTTTCTCTTCTGGGAAAACATAGAATGTTTTATTTACTCTTGCTAAGCTGTATTATTTCATATATAAATTTGGAACCTGGATTGCAGGAATGAGTGGAAAGGAAAACTCAGGGAGAGGAAACACTTTGGGGATTAAAAAGCCAAGTTAGTGTGTAACCCTATAACTTACTGTCCAAACCAGGTCACTTTTGAGAGTAGAAGAGGCACCATTAACAGTTATCCTAAGCAGTAGGTATTAATTGGAACTGCTGCAGGAGAACTGGGGACTGTGACCATCCTACAGAAAGGCTAATGAACCTGAAGCCCCAGGGCACAGGAAGAGAAAGACCATGTGATTCTGAAGCAGGCTTAGACTGTCTCTAAGGCCCCTACAATGTCAACACTGGGCATCACCGTGGCTTTTTTCTTTTTTCCTTATTTGGTTGTGGTAGATAACGGGGCCTTTCTCCTTCAGTTGTTACCTCTGCCAACGTGGCAGAGAAGGTGGAGACTCTGGGGTCTCTCTAGCCAGGCAGGCTCTTTGCTGATCCTGATGGTGGTGACAGCTGTGGGAAGTGGATTTTGACGGGTGGAAAAGGCAGCTTAACAGCTTCCACTCTCCTGATGCCCTGGTAATTGGATTGTTCAGCAGAACATTTTCAGCACTTTCTTTTTTCCTGCTGAGCCTTCTAGAGATGGTAGAATGCTGAATGGCTCTTTCAGTAAGTAGCAGCTTTGTCAGGAAATTTATTCTAAGCTACCTAGAGCGGCTTTAGAATCAGACTGTCTTTCTGTTGCTGTGCCCCGGGGCTGCAGGTGCATCGGCCTTTCTGTAGGATAGTCAGTCTCCAGTTCTCCTGCAGCAATTCCAGTTAATACCTACTGCTTAGTGTAATTGTTAATGGCGCCTCTTTTACTCTCAAAAGTGGCCTGGTTTGGACAGTAAGTTATAAGGTTACCTACTAACCTGGCTCTTTTGTCCCTGAAGTGTTTCCTCCCCCTGGTATTGAGATGCTCTCATTCCTGACCATGCTGAGTCTTCCGTGGCAACTGTCCTACGCTGCTTCCTAATGCCTCTCCTGAGACATTCCACATAAAGGCAAACTGAGTGTGCTGGTGTTTCCAAGTTTCTTGAATTAAAGGAACATCCTATTGAATATTTCCGGGTCAAGAACTATGATAATAGAACAAAATAATAATAATGATATGAATAAATTTTTCACTTGTTAATTTAAAAAAATTCTGTCAGGTTCTAAGCATGAAAGGATACCAGGATGATATAAGTGAGGGCGTTCTAAAATCTTCAGATCCCTTTTATCTCCTTGGAAGCGTCCTTGTCCTGCCTTTCCACTGTGCTTCTCTCACGGTGGTGGCCTCTGTTGCCCTCTGATTCAGGGCATCATGCACAGCGCGCTGCAGGGATGCAGGGTGATTTTGTCAATGCGCACACAACGCATTTGAAAAGGAAAGAGGATAAGCAACATACCAGAAGAAGGGAACAAGCCCAGTTCTGCATCTTCCCATGGGATTTGGAGGTGGAACGAGGTATTGAAGGATGGGTGGGATTTCTGCAGGTAGACAGATGAGGTAAAATATTGGGAGTGGGCATGATGTGGCATCTTGTAGAGGAAGAAGAAATTTGGAAGAAGAAAGAAAGGTGACTGGGTCAGAAAAAGGATTTGAGATTCTGAAGCATTTTTAACTTTGAGGTGTTTAGCTTTCCATGATCTGGGCTTCTAGTGGATTTTGAATATTATCAAACCTCTATGTCTGTACAGAAGTTTTACTTTTAAGACGGGTAAAAGTAGAATTGAAAGTAAAAAGTTACTAAATGGTTCTCCAAGTAGCGTTATTGCTGTTTCCTCTTTTTTCACCCCTTTGGTGGAAGAAGGGAAAGATGACAGGGTGTTGATTTGCTTGTCACTGGCTGTGTCCACACACACATCATAGGCCTTGTTTGGACATGAGTGTGAGGGGTAGCTTTGGGTACCCAAGTCTGGGTTCATTTTGAAAGATGAGCATTCCATAGGGACATTTCTCCTGGGTTGTGGTCGGGGTCAGCATGAGGAGGGGTGTGCAAGATGTCCTTGGGGGTGCTCATTGTGCAGGAGTTTGTTGAAAGCTTTTATCCATTCAGTGGCTGTAGCCTGGGGGCCTCAGTGCTAAGATGCTTGACCTGTTTATCCCAGCACACCTGTTCTTCATCCATACTGAGTATTCCCTCTTCTCTGTCTCCCCTCCCGTCTGCCTTTCCTGGACTATTACCACTACAGGTTCTATAGGCAATTTTCCTCTGGGCACTCTCTCAGGACATAATTTACTTTTTGACTTCAGAGTATTTTTAGCTTACAGCCTCTCCCCACTGTCTGTGCTAAGTGGTTTCACAGACATGAATTTATGTTGATATGCATATTTGCTTAGTAAAAATTATCCACTAATTCACTCTAAATGTGTGTGTAGCTTCTGCCTATATACCCATCACTGTTGTAGGTGTTGAAAAGCAGCAGTGAACAGAAAAGATAGCCTTTGTGGACCTGAGATTCATGGGAGGGAAGGAAGTGAAGAATTAGGAAATAGACAATAAGCATAATAAATTGGTTATGCTGTATGTCAGAAGAAAGCAAAGACTGTAATAGAAAGAAAAATTTGACCAGGGTAAGGGGCCTGGGAGAGGAGTAATGAATGAATCAGGAGAGCGCTCAGCTGCAGGGTGGGATTTGTGCAGACTGAACACAGTGGGAAGACTGGCTGAGTAGTGTCTCTGAGAAGAGCATTCAGCAGAGGGAATATAAGAGCAATAGTGAAAGTGTGAGCGTGTCTGGTGTGTTCAAAGAACAGCACAGAGGCCAGGAGGGAGGAGTGAAGTCACTGACGGAGAATAATAGTGCAGAAGATCAGAGAGGTGGGGGCTCGTTCAGGATCTTACAGGCCTTTGCAGGGACTTTGGCTGTTTTCCTCTGTGAAATAGGAGGCTATTTCAGAATTTGTGGCAGGAGAATGTCATGATCTTTTAAGTATGTTTAAAAGGATTGGTATCACTTTGTGTTGAGAATTAACCCTGGGTGATGAGAGGAGGGTGAGTATGGACAGGAGGCTCCTGCTGTGCTCCTGGTAAGAGATGTTGTTGGCTTGGATTGCGGTGGTATCAGAGCAGTAAGATCCCCTTTAAAGTTAAAGACCAACAGGCTTTTCTGATGGATGGATGTGGGGTGTAAGAGATAGAGAGGGGTCAAGAATGACTGTAAGATTTTTGACTTAAGCATCTGGAGTATTGGAGTTTTCAAGGCAGTTAAATACTTTATGATTATTAAATATATTAATTTTTAACATGCAAATATTTGCATAAATGTTTTCCTCATAGTACTTCTGAAATGGAGATTGGACCAGAATTCAGAGGGTGTGTGATAACTGAGGTCAGGTCTCTGGCTTGGTGAAGGTTGTCCTTACAGCCACTTTTTTCCACACCCCATTAGACAATGTGAACCTCAAATAGAGCCCATTAATTATTTCTGTTTGCATTTTTACTACCTACCATAGTGGCTGTCATATACCTTATTTTATCAAATCTATTGTTATTGATTCTAAGATGACACTATTTTATGGACTACTAACAAATGCTACCACTTAAGTGATTTAATATTACTTTAAAAATGTAATAAATATAAATAAATGTAAAATGTAAAGTAAATGTATTCTTACTTTCATAAATGAATTTGTAGTTGATATTTATAAAAACAGTAATTTTGGACTATTTAGATGTAGATATTTATCATTTAGTATTATTGTCTTTGAGGATATTTCTTGGCATGTGAAAGGCTATAGTTTTCACATATATCAGTAAAAAATGTAACACAGCTTCCTCTATTTGTGGGTGTTATTATATCTTAGGTGTCAGAAAGCACTTGATGTTGCTTTGCAAGAAAATATAAAATAGCAATCATTCTCCCAACTATGAATATGTGCTTCATTAATATTAAATGTATGCCCTATTGCACAGATTCCTTTTCTGCGTATGTAAGAACATTTTGTTCAACCATGCATCATAGTGAAATCTTTCTGAAGATATTTTAAACAATTAAATGCTCCAGATATAGAGTAGTATTAACTATGCACATAACTCGATTGAAGAGATAAAAGTATAAAGAACTATGACTGAGTTCTTTGGAGACTTTGAAAACTGTATCATAGCTGCCCCCTGGCCCAAGGTAGGGTAACATTCATTGTAAGATACATTCTGATATAAGAGTTTTTTAAATGTGAAAAATGTTTATCTTAGCATCAATGAATATGTTAGCAGATATTCAGCAAATGTTTAACCACTCAAAGTATGACTGTTCATCCCCTGCCACCACGTATGTACTTCTGGCTCTAGGCTGTGCAGAGTTTTGATCTGTACATGCAAAGCGAGTGTTGCAGTCTTGGATGCAATGGTTCCATTTTTATTTTTCTTCCCAGTATCCCTTCCTGTAGTAAACTACCACCTATGCTTTACCCTTTGGTTGGACAATTTGGCTTGATTTCAACCTCTCTCTTTCCCCAAACAGGGCCGGGGGAAGATGTAGAAGGCAGGCAAGGTGAAGCTATTCTATCAGGTAACAGTGTCCAGTTTGGGGAGAGTCACATGATGCAAGCCAGCCCAGACCCTCACTTCTGTCAGAGCAATCAGCAGATAGATTTTCCTTTTCGTTGGAACTACAATTTTTTAGGACAATGAAGGTTTGCAGCTTCTGGTGACCACTTTGCTGCCACAGAATTAGATGGAGAGAAAATTCTCTGGCTACCTCTGATCCCCTCAGTCTAACCATAACTGAAGCTAAATTTATTCCTGGAGTTTTTGGTTAACAAATACAATTTTTTTCCGAATCTAGGCTGAGTTCAGATTCTTTAGTTGAAAATTAAAAATATGCTTACTAATGCAGATCCAGGAGCAGTTTCCTCCCCATCCTCTTCCCAGTAAATACCCCCTATAGATGTTCAGTTACCATCTTCACTCTGTATGACTTTAAGACCCAGAAGTCTGATTTTCTCTCTTGATTAATTTCTTTCTAAATATTTTGTTAATCTAAATTGATTTTATAGATAATTGCCCCAAACCAAGTTAAATTAGGGTCTTTTATTTGTTATTATTGTTTTGGGTTCATTGAGGGTACAAAGAATTAGGTTAGACTGTTTGCATTTATTAGGTAAAGTCCCTTTTATAATTTTGTCCCACCCACAAGAGGTGTGCCATACACTGGAACCATCATCTCCCTGCCTCCTCCCCTCTCCCCGCTGCCTTGTTTCCCCTCCACCTTGAATCTGTTTGAGTTTCTCTTCTGTGAGTATATATTAGATCGTCTGCTGGCTTTATATTAGAATCGAGTACATTGGATTCTTGCTTCTCCATTCTTGTGATACTTTATTAAGAAAAAAGTGTTCCACCTCCATCTAGGTTAATACAAAGATGTAAAGTCTCTATCTTTTTTAATAGCTGAATAGTATCCCATGGTATACATATACAACACTTAGGAATCCACTCCTGGGTTAGTGGGCATTTAGGTTGTTTCCCCATTTGCACTAGACACAGTTTATCACAGCTCAATTTACAATTGTATCACAGACACAATTGATCACAGCTCAATTTACAACCGCCAAAATGTAAGTTGGGGTCTTTACTTCACCTAGGCCTGGTTCTCAGGTCACTCTTCTTGGTCATTGAGTGGTAGATGGCTTCTTTGTTTCAAGATATGTTTGATGGACTGACACTCCTACTTTTGACAGAAGCCAGCTCTCTCTCCTTCAAAGCCTAAATACTTCTTTGTGCTTCTCCCAGAGCTCCGGCCTCTTTGGGTGATGAATACTTCACAATCTCAGCTTATTTGCACAGCATGGAGGCCTGTGATGCCCTAAACCTATGTGAAGGTTAAAACTTTTTCAGGTCAGGTTATTCATTCTAACTACTTTTCTAAAATTCCTTGCTGACTCAGATATTCCTATTGCAGTGATTCAAATCTTCCTAACTTTTCCTAATTGGACTCTTAGATCATATGAGATGTATTATATTGTGAGGAAAAAGTTGTTTTGAAGCCAGAGAGACTTGGGTTTCTAGCTGAGATAATTGTTGTGAATTTTAAATTTATCTATATTTTGATCTGTATCATATTTAATCCTACCCTGTCTATCCCAATCTATTGCTCTTGGCACTAAGTTCTCATAAATAGTAGCTATCATAAGAAAATTGCATATCATGTTATTTCTGAGTATTTTAATGTCTGATATGTGTTATATCTGACATTTTATATCATATTTATATCACACCATATATATATTTTATGTTTCATTCATACTATTTTTTCATTTCTTTACATATACACAATGCCAGAATTCAAGAATGGTCATACTTATTCTAAGGCAGAAAACTTTGGATCCTCGTAAAACAAAAATTTAATATAGCAGGCAAATCCATATATTTTGCCCTAAAATAAAAGCAGAGAAAACTTTGAAAACAGAGTCAGAATGCTAGTAGTGTTTATTACCTAAAAAACAGAACTTGGCTATGTCCTGCCATCTCTTATAGGTTCAGTATGTCTCTACAGAATTCTTAGCTGCAGATAAAGTAATCCTGTTTGATTTATATGGTCCCATTTTAAGAAATCTACAGAAGGGAAGGTCTATACCAATTATTTATCTTAGGCACTTTGTTGGCAGTGTCTTTGTGTCCAAAAAGATATGGGATCAGAGGATATAAAGGACTGTTCTCTTTATGCAATTTTCATTTGCTCAGTTCCTTTCTCAATATGTAGTGATATTTGCTGAGCTATATTAATCAGGGATTAAAGAAATAGTTCTCTTAGTACTTGAGAAAAGGGCCAGATTGATTGCTAGGAAGCTTGTGTCCTCTTAATGTAGCATAATTAACTAAATTCAGTCTCTTTTTTGCCGACTTCTTACACCTATCAGAATTACACAGCCTTAGGAAGAACTGCTATCAAATGTGAAAAGTCAATCCTTGCATTCCTTAATACCATGGAAGAGAAAAAGAAAAAAGGTGATTAAAGATTTAGACCTAGGGTAAAATAATTAAGAATTATTTATTATAGAGTTTGGTTTTTAACCTTCATGGATCACAGACCCTTTAGAGAAATTTATGAGTGCTGTGGACGCTTCTGCCCACAAAAATGCAAAAATAGACATAGGAAAATATTCTGTACCTAATTTCCAAGATATTATGAATCCCTTTAGGCTCATCCAGGTTAAGAACCTTAGAGTGATTTCTTAAAATCTTAGAATAGTATTGGACTTTAGAGGCCATTTAGATGAATCTCTATTCTAACTCAGGTTTCCCAAACTCAGCACTATGAACCTTTGGACTGGATAATTCTTTGTTGTGTGAGACTATTACACACATTCCTGGATGTTTATATGCATCCCTTTCCACTCACTACTCCCTACATGCCAGGGTAGGGAACAGGATGGAAGGAATCCTAACAATCAAAATGTCTTCAGAGCAAATGGCCCCTGCAGGAGCAACATCAGATGGGAACCATTGGTCTAACTTAAAAAGCCCATGGTTTTGATAGCCAGTGATCATCCGGCCCTGAGTTTATGTTTATGAACTCCAGACTGACACATCTGTTTAAATTTAAGTCTGCAGAAAGCAGATCATGAGATAGGCCCTTGACGGCCTGTAGTTTATTTGGGAGGGGAATTCTTAGAAGTCCAAGAAAGAGAGGAGGGAAAGTGAGACGTGGAAGGAGGAGAAAGCCCATATAGTTTCATTAATGAGAGCATTATTATCATAGGCAACTGTAGCTTAGTTATAATGAGGATTTCCTGATGAACAGTATGGAACCCACCTTAGAATTGTTCCACTAAAGGAGGAAACTGAGGAATTTATTCCTCATCTTCTAGCCCTCATTGATTAAAATCACTCAAGTAGAATGAAATCCTCAGCACACCCAGGCTGCAGTGCAGGTGGGCTCTGCTAGCTCCCCGATGCTGGAGAATGCCCTCAGTCAGAGTAATGGGCAGCTGTCAGTTTTCAGTTTTCAGAGCAACTGTCCACTGAACTCAGTGGCAGGCCGAGAGGCTGTGAGGTAGGTAATCTATAGCACTTGCATAGCATCTCATTTTATGTTTCAGTTGTTACTTCAGAGCTGATATTTGCTTTCTTGCAACTAGAACTCAATGTCTCAGGTTGTCATCTGTTGTAGAAATTGGCATACAAAGTTGGCCTGCTGCCTCTTCTGGTATGGTCTGTGAGCTAAGATTGCTTTTTAAAATTTCAAACTGTTAAAAAGTAGAAAGGTAATATTTGTGACGTGGAAAATTATATAAAATTCAGATTTCAGTGCCATAAATATGGTTTTATTGAATACATCTGTGCATGTTAGTTTGTGGACTATCTATGACTGCTTCCTGGTTACAGGGGTGAACTGAGTGGCTTCTACAGAGACTGGGAAGCCTATAAGGTCAAAAGTATTTATTTTCTAGCTGGAAAAGTTGGTCAACCCTTGATCACATCAATAACGAATAAATTTATTTCCTTTTCCAAATGATGGCCTGAAAACCTTTCACAACATTTCATGTGATTTCTTCCTTTTCTCTGTCTTTTCCTGTTCTAGAATGAACTTTCCACATTTCTTTAAATGTTTATCATCTGGCACTATTCCAAGACCCTTTATTCTCTTGGTCATCTTCCTTTAGATGCGTTTCATTTAATCAAAATTTCTCTTAAAATGTGGCTCTCAGAATGGAACTCATTTTATAATATGTGGTTTGAGCAGTCAGAAGAATAGTGATTGTATCCCCTGAGTTGAAGTATTCTACTTTTTAAATGCAGCCTGACTCCATTAGGTTTTTGGAAGGCTCATTACAATGTCATCTCATAATGAGCATTGAATCAACTAAAATCCATTTTCACATAAATTGGTTTTAGTATAGATATATTATTTCCTGACATTAAGTGTTCCTCTTTTTTAGCTATTAGATTTATTCTATCTGAATAAAGTTTAACTATTAGCAACCATCTAACAAATCTTATTTATTGACTTTAAATATTTGGTAAAGTATAATATTCATCATTACATTATGAAAATCTTTGTGTTTAAATTCAGGTGACCCTGACTTGGGAACTAGTTCATTCCTGGATAACAAAATGCTGCAAAGTGGAATCAGTAGAATTCAAACTTAATTTTCTATACTATTATATTATAAAATGGGGTCCTTTCAGCAGATTAAAAGATTAACCCTAAGGCTTCACTCTTCTGTAATAGTATTATGCAATACATGCTTCTTATGGTCTCCTGGTGTGTTTACAGGAAAGTTATTTCTCTGGTTTTTGATTTTGAACTTGACCATGTGATTTGCTCTGACAATTGAGATTAGCAGCAGAAAAGAAATGTACTTGCATGACTAAGCTTTCCTTCTGGGAGAGTCTGAGGGCCAAACTGAGAAAAATAAGACCTTCCCCAGGAAGGCACTGACCTTTGGAGGATTAAGTGAGTCTTATGAAAGGAAATTCCTTTACTTCAAAGGAGAGGGCTTGGCAACATTTTCAATATAATTTGAAAATTTCCAGGGACCAGTGATTCAAGTGTGCCCATCATTCTTCCCCTTTTTGAGTGGTAGTGTTTATTGCAGTGATCCTGTCCCCCTTTGCCAATCATTGAACTTGTCTTTTTAATTCCCAGATCTATAGACAAAGAATGCCAAATTTGAACCTGTTGTAGATAAGGACATAAGATGGATGTTTTGTTTGGGTGAATTTTTGAGTGCCTTCAGATAAGGATGAATGCATTTTGCTTATAGCGGGTATCTTCTTAGTGTTTGCACTGGTATAACAGGACGCCACAGAATAGGGAATTTATAAAAGATGGAAATTTATCTTTTCACAGTTCTAGAGACTGAAAAGTCCAAAACCAAAGTGCTGGCATCCAGTGTCTGGTGATGGCTTTCTGGGTGGGCCGTCACATGGCAAAAGGCAAAAGAGAGCAAATGCACTCTGGCAAATGATTTTTATAAGGGCATTAATCCATTCATAAGGGCTAAGCCCTCATGACCCAAATACCTCTTATTAGGCCCCACTTCCTAACACTGTCACATTGGGGATTAAGTTTCTAACACAAGAATGTTGGGGGGCGCAATCAGACCATAGTGTAGGTAGTTGTAAACAACAAATGATTGTGGCAAATTAAATTACTGACACCACTTTTAAAACTTCCTAATAATAATGTGATCAAAGCCTAATGTAGTGCTGGCGTTACATCAGTGGCCTGTGGGTCAAATCTAGCTTTTTCTTTTGTAAAGTCTTCAGTTAATATGTAATAATGGTCTCTACACTCTTAAAGCCATTTTAAAAAAACAAAGAATAATATGCAAAAGAGCTATATGTGGTTGGTAAAACCTAAAGCATTTTCTTTCTTTTTTTTTTTTTTTTATCCAGAAAGTGTCATTCTTTTTTTTTTTTTTTTTTTTTTTTAAAAATTAAAAAAATGCCACAAAATTGTGTTAATTTTTTTATGTATTATAAAAAAAAAAAAAAAAAAATAATATTGACACTTTCTGGATAAAAAAAAAAAAAAAAGAAAGAAAATGCTTTAGGTTTTACCAACCACATATAGCTCTTTTGAATATTATTCTTTGT
>CAUYPK010123270.1:0-19295 GCA_963574355.1 Loris lydekkerianus | reverse complement strand
TGTTTGTTAGGATCTTATTGAGTATTTTAGCATCTATATTCATTAGTGATATTGGTCTATAATTTTCTTTTCTTGTTGGGTCTTTCCCTGGTTTGGGGATCAAGGTGATGTTTGCTTCGTAGAATGTGTTGGGTAATATTTAATAGCCCGGAGGAAAATATGAACTTTGGGGAATCCTCAAACTCCTATTCTCACTCTTCTTTCAGAGGAGCCAAGAGTTGTACAAACCATGTCCTCCTGTTGCAATCTTGCATTTGTAGCTACTGTTTTTGTTATTTACTAACTAGTACCATTTCTCCTCCTTTGTCACTGGATGTTGTGTTACTTACTCCAACTCTATTTCCCCTTTGGAACTCTTGCAAAATCTTTGAATGATTCTCATTTCATTTCTTCTTTATAAACAAATTACATTTAGTAGACCTAGGTTTTTCCCTCCACATAGCAATTTTTTCCCCTATGTTTTGGGATTAAGTATTATTCTTTTTCCCTAGGTTTTTGGTCCTTTGATGAAGGGAATCCTGCAAAGGTTATGATCCATATCTCAGAAAAACATAGACTAATTTTCTCAGTAGAAGATTTCAGGATGGGCCATAGAGGGTAACAGCCAGAGACCACATGGAGAATTTCCTGAAATGATTCCTCTTTGGCATTAACCAGTAGATCACATAAGACGAATAACAGATGAATTCTTTGTGAATATTGAGTGTCTACAGATAAATATCTAACATGACTCTGATTTTGTGGGAGATACCCTTATCTTGATTTAGCATTCTAATGTTTTGAATAACAAAATGATAAATTTTATAAAATACGACTTTGGTAAAGATAGTTACAAACTCATTGCTACACTTCCATCGAGAAGTGGCATAAAATTCCAAATTCCCTAACCCTTGAATCTCGGCTGGCCTTTGTGACTTGCTTGACTAATAGAATATGGCAGAAACACTGTGCTGGGACTTCTGAGGGTGATTCTGAGGCTTCAGACACATGAGTGAAAAAGCTAGATCACAGAGGGATCTTCAAACCCGTTATCTCCAACAGACACCACATGGATCAGAGAATGATCCAGCTGAACCATGCCTGAATTCCTGAACCACAAAATTGTGACCAAAATAAAACATTTGTTTTTAAGCCACTACAAGTTTTGTAGACGACAACCATATACGATAAACCGAAACAGTCACCAAATCAAATATAAAGAAAAGAGTAGATATTTAATACACTGAACCAATAAGAATAAGTTAGACAACTTGTACAAACACATTTTTCTCTTTAATTTAAATTTCAGATTTAGAAGAGGGTATAAATGTTTAGGTTACTTTGCTTTCATTTTTAAGGTAAAGCCCAAGTTGTAGTTGAGCCCTTTGCCCAGCGGGTGTCCTGAACTCCCTCACGTTGTGCAGGTTAGGTCAGAACCCACCAATCACCTTCTCTTCTCCCTTTTCTCCTTTCAATCCTCTCCCCTCTGCCTCACTAGAGTATACTTGTTTTGATACAGAAATCCCTACTCAGAGCTGGATAAGTACCCCCCATTCTTAGGCCTAGGTGAACTCAGAAATCAGACCCTCTTTCTAGGCACAAACAGGCTGCCCTTTCCAGGCCACACCCTCTGGGTACTAGCAAGGTCATGAACAAAGCAACCCAAAACGTTTTGGGTGGTTCCACCTTGATTAGGGGCACAAACACCCTAATGTTTTCCCTGAAGCAAAAACTGCAAAGATTTAATAACCTTGCCCTGTTGAATAACTGCATTCATTAATTTATTAATATACTCATTAACTTTGAAAAGGTGTGTTTCCACCTACCAAGTCCTGGCCAAACTGTAATTCTTAATCATATATATATATCATATATTATATATTATCATATGTTATATATACATATATATATATATATATATATATATATATATATATACACACAAAGGATTCATGTGGAGACTTCCAACTTGGGTCTTTGCCTTTACCAGAAGCTCTATTGCTTTTTACTATTTCTATATCCCTTTCTGTATAATAAATCCTATCTTACCACTGATCTGCGGTCTGTGGGTTCACTCTTTGAATCCCCAAGATCAACGACCTACTGAAGAAAGAAATTCAGGTAATAGTGTTTTTCTTTCAGGTGAGCATGTAGTTGTTTATCTATTAGTATTGGGTACATTGGATATTTGTATTTCCATTCTTGCCGTATCTTACTAAGAAGAATGTGTTTTAACTCCATCCAGGTAAACACAAAAGATGTAAGGTCTTCATCATTTTCTATGGCTAAATAGTATGCCATGGGATACATATACCACAGTTTGTTAATCCATTCATGGGTTGATGGGCATTTGGGTTGTTTCCATGTCTTTGCGATTGTGAACTGAGCTTCAGTAAACAACCTAGTGCAAATGTTCTTATGGTAAGATGATTTTTTTTCTTCTTGTAGATACTGAGTAATGGGATTTCAGAATTAAATGGAAGGTCTATTTTGAATTCTTTGAGAATTCTCCATACTTCTTTCCATAGAGGTTTTATTAGTTTGCAGTCCCACCACCCACAGTGCAAAAGTGTTCCCTTCTTTCCACTTCTATGCCAGCATCTGCAGTTTCAGGATTTTGTGATGTGGGCTATCCTCACTGAGGTTAGGTGATATTAATATCTCAGAGTGGTTTTGATATACATTTCTCTGATGATTAGAGAAAAAATGATGAACATTTTTTCGTGTGTTTTTTGGCCATTCATCTGTCATCTTCAGAGAAATTTTTGTTCCAATCTCTTGCCCACTTATAAATGGATTTGTTTGCTCTTTTCTTGTTGATTAGAGTTCTCTATAGATTGTAGATATCAGTCCTTTGTCAGATTCATAACACGAAAACATCTTCTCCCTTTCTGAAACCATTTGCTTTAGTTGTTGTACCCTTAGCTGTGCAGAAGCTATTTAGCTTCACTGTGTCCCATTTATTTATTTTTGGTGTTGCTGCAATTACCAAGGATTTTTTTCCATAAAATCTTTCCCTGGGCCAATTTTGTCAAGAGTTAACCCCACACTTTATTCTAGAATTTTTATTATTTCATTTCTTAGATTTAAATCTTTTATCTAGTGAGAGTTAACTTTTGTCAGTGGTGAGAGTTACAGGACCAATTTCAGTCTTTGACATGTGGCTAACCAGTGCTCCCAGCACCATTTATTAAATAGGAACTCTTTTCCTCAGTGCATGCTTTTGTTTGGTTTATCAAAGATCAGATGGCTATACATGGCTGGATTCAGCTCTAGGTTCTCTATTCTATTTCATAGCTCTGTATGTCTATTTTTGTGTCAGTACCATGCTGTTTTGATAACTATAGACTTGTAGTATAACCTGAAGTCTGGTAAAGTGATGTCTACAGATTTCTTTTTATTTCTTAAAATTGTATTGGCTATTCGGGTTTTTCTTTCTGGTTCCACGTGAAATGAAGTTTCAAAGTATGATGTTGGTGCTTTGTTGGGGATTGCATTAAATCTGTAGATTGTTTTGGATAGTATGGGCATTTTAACAATGTTTGATTCTTCCCAGACATAAGCATGATATGTTCTTCCATTTGTTAACATCTATTATTTCTTTACTCGGGGTTTCATAGTTCTTTTTACAGAGATCCTTCGTGTTCTTTGTTAGATATATCCCAGATGTTTCACTTTCTTTGAAGGTATTGAAATACATTTTTCTTAAATGTTATTACTCAGATCACTAAGGATCAAAGCAGAACATTTAGTTAAAACCTAGACTGGAAATCCTAGTCCTTCAGAAAAGATCACAGGTGCAGCTGTTATTCTGACCTAAAGTGGTGTGCTGAGCCAATATTTCTGTAGGCCAAGTCCACCCCAAATCAAACACCAAAAATGCAACCCAGCTACATTTTGCATTCCTTGGTCAAATCTATTGCAGTGGGTGTGCACATAGTCTTATGGTTAACATAGTGAGCTGGCTTTGTAAGCTTAACTCCTAAAATAGTTGCATGTCTTTTCCTGAGAACATACACTTACTAATAATAAAAAAACTCATCACTTATTAAATAAGCATCAACAAAGGAATACCCTAAAAGGACAAAAAAGAGGAATTATTTAAATATTAATGTTTAAAATTCCCAACTTAATTGCATTATTTCTTTACTATTTTATGTATTTTTTAAAACAACATAGAGCAGACCAGTTTTAAAGTCACTGAAAGTGTCTATAACAATTAGTTTTTAATTTTCAATATGCAATTCTACTTTAATACACTTTTAAAGAGTGTAATCCTCTTTGGCATTTTTTTGGAAAGCATTTAGCTGCTGCCTTGACTGGCTGGGGAAGAAACACCTACTTACCAGGCAAACAGGTCAGAGAAAGTAGATTGCTATTTTTTTGCTCTACTTTAAGCACAGAGAAAATACCAGGAAATAGCTAGGTCTCAAACCACCTATTATGCTCTGACAATTTACTTTAGTTATGGCTTTGGGAAATTTTTATCTTCCCCTCCTCCAATTTGGATCTCTGCTAGCTTTCAGGCATCCTGCAGCATCCATCCATCTCAGCACTTGCATGCTTGCAGTTGAAGGATTCATATCAGCTGGGGATTCTACTCCTCCTTTGACATTTGTTGGAAAGCTTTTTTCTTTTTTTTTCTTTTTTTTTTTTTCTTTTTGAGTAAGGGAAAAATCATTTACATGAACAGATAATTACAGATTAAATTGTGGCCATTTGAAAGTCTACTGATACTGTACTGTTTGGGGGAGAAGTGTGTGTTGGAACTAATAGAATCAGAGTATTCTGAATGCTAATCATGGACATGTCTTGAGAAAGGGCTGTGTGTGTGTGTGTGTTTGTGTGTGTGAGTATGTGGATTTGTTACACTTATCTGCTGCTGCATAACAAACCAATTCTAAAACCTAGTGGAGTAAGACAGCTGTTTTATTATGCTCACTAATTTGTGAATCAGAAATTTAGGCAGCCTGAAAGGGAGATGGCTTGTCTCTGCTCCACAATGAAATGGGGAGATTCAAACAGCTAAAGACAGCTGAGAAAACGTGATGGAAGTCATAGGACTAGATCTCAGTTTTTTACTTAATTTCTGGTAGGACTGGAATGTCCAAGATGGTTCCCTAACCTGTGTATCTGACACTTGTTCTAGAACAGGTGACATCCCTCTGTCTCCATATGCCTTCTCTATGTGGTTACGTGGACTCCCTGGCAGGATGATGGCCATAGGTTGGTTGGACTTTTTATGTGACTGCTGCCTTTTTGGAGAGTAAGCATTTAAAGAAACCAAATAGAAAATGAATAATTTTTAATGATCTTGGCTTGGAAGTCCCCAAATAGCACTTCTGTATCATTCTGTTGGCCAACCATGTAACTAAGGCCAACCATATTTAAGCAGTGGAGAATTAGATTCCTTCTCTATGGGAGAAGTAGCAAGTAAGTTGTGGTCATTTAAAAATCTGCTATGATATATACATTGAAGAGGCAGGTCCAGTTGGGTCCATTGGTAATCCCCGCATCACAATATGGGGTAACTGTAGAAGAGGGTAACAATGGGCATGACTTCCTCTTTCTTTCTTTGGCCCCTAGATCATAGTTGGGAGCATGCCTCAGACATTGTAGCAAGAGGACACAGAAGTCATAGAATTAGTGGGATCCAGTGGTACAACACCAAACTTATGAAGCAGCAACATCAATATGAGAGAATAAACTCTTAGAGCTGGGTTTTCAGGTACACTGGACATACTGGTGTAAGGATGGGGAACCTTGAGGGAGGAAAGAAAAAGAATTTGCATTTTAGCAAGTATGATTCTAGACATTTAAAGCTATTTTTAAAATACTTCCGAAGGTAGTATTGATCTTGATCTGTCCTACTTGAACTTGGACAGATCAAGTAGGTGAAGGAAGATGGATAATTGTCATCATCTTCCAATCATAGTTTTTGTGTCTGTGTTATTTGCTCACATCTGTATTACAGATTAGGAAGCACATTAAACATACATTTATTCTCATAAAGATTGAACTCCTAACATTTTACATTCAATCTCTAAATTTTCTTTTTTGCTGGATTTTTAGTGAAACATGTGAACTTGGAAAACACATAGAAAAGAGTTCATCTGACGCCACATGTGTAGATATGAATGTGTGGGTGTACACACACATGTCTATATAAATGTGTGTGCTGTAGGATGTAGGAACACATATAGATTTAAAATATTGATGTCAATAGCAGTGTAGAAAAAATTTCAAAGATTTTTATAAATGTTCACTTTTCTTTAACATTTTCTTACAAATAGTATATTATTGTGAGAATTAAAATAATGTAGACTTCCTCCTAGGTTGCTAAGACTCCCTAGCTTCCAAATCCTTCAGTTTTTTACAAACACTTCCAGACAGTTTTGGGAGATCACTTCATTCAATCACTGATTCTATTTTTTATTTAAGGAGACATCTAAGTTCTTAAGCAAATAAGCCATTAAAATAACCCTTAAACATAGATTTTTATATTCAGCCAAGCACAATCATAAAATTTCATTTGTAGTCTTCTTTTTTTTGAGTAATTATTAAATGATTTATTTAAAATGTAATTAGAGTGTAAAGAATATGAAATAAATCCATATTAATTATGTGATGGAAATCACATCATTTTGTTTGTCTTTTTTTACTTAGCAAATTCAGATAAATAATAGTATATAGTACCAAGTTGTGCTTTTATTTGTAGTTATGAACATTAGAAAGATCATATCCACATGGTATAAAACTAGACAAATGTAGTCTTCTTTTCAAAGGACAGAATTTTTACCCTCAATTTTCTAACCTCAACTTGAAGAAGAAAAAAAAATCATATGAGAGAAAATCTTATATTTGCAGAGTCCCTGATATTAGTCATTACCAGAAAATTTAATTTTTACTTTGCTTGCCTTATATGTGAGTAACATACAATATTTTATAGTTTTCTTTCTCCCTCAGGTCCAGAGCTATCTTCCCTCCTATACTGCTGTGCATGGTGGGGAGGTAATCCACAAACTAATCGTAAGGAGAGTCAGGGACTGACAAAGAACTGACTGCTAGCTTTTCTGAGAGCAAGCATTTGAGGAATGGGTCTTGTAGAAATTTTTGCCACTTGATTTAATTAATTGTATGAATTAAACTCAAATCTCTAAACTGGATATGTGTGTCTCTTCTAATGTGATGTTAATTTTGCAGTAATTGACGATACCATCTTAGTGGTTAAACTCTTATGTTAAGTTACCATCTTGGAAGAGGCAATAGGTCTCTATGGCAACTCACAAGCTCCCCCTGTGAGAACTATATCTCGCCCATTATGGCCAGAGGGCTATTTTGTTCCACTTGTCTTAAGAAAACTTGTTCATACTAGTCTCTTCACCCCATCATCTATGAAGATCCTCCTACTCACCCTAAGCCTCTTACCTGCAGGCCCTAGCTGGGACTTAACACTTCCTTTTTGCAAAGAAGTAAGGATAAACACACCCCATACAGCCTTTTCAAAGTGTTTTCTACCTATTATCTTATTTCCAGATTTGTATTCTATGCTCTTCTATCTCCTATTCTAGGTTACATGGATTGGATTTAGTTACTTTCTCATGGATCAGTCTTGTAGGAGAGGGGTTTTAGGGTCTTTCATCCTGGTTTGTATTGCCAGGTTGCTAGTTCTCAGATGTAGTCTCTGGACTCAGGATTAGCAAAGTATAAGTGGTAATAAATAAAATGAAAAGAGATATAAATATAGTCCAAAGGAGAAATCATCTCACCCAGATCTCAAATCCACATTTATTGGGGGTGATGTACTAAAGTCTCCAATATCTTTTTGATGCTTACATAAAACTTCTTTGCCTTTAATCACATCCCATTGCATGTTGCTAAGCAAATGTGGTGGATCATTTTAAGGCTGATTGCTATATTATATCTTAGTATTGTGGAGAATTTTCCTGGCTTAAATCTATGGTCTCTGGAGCAAAAATGCTGCAACTTTTCCTACCACTTACAATTGGAGTTAGTAGTTGCCTACACAGTGCCAAAGTCAAGGTCTTATAATACTGTCACTACATAGAACTGATAGATTCTATCTAATAATTTGTCTATTGGCTTAAGGGGTACCAGAAACTATTATTATAGAGTTTGTAGCTTGCCTTAGAATACCCTAAAGAAATTGAATCCTTATGGAAGTGTCAGGAGATTTCTAAAGAGTTAATATAATATGTGTAATGCCCTAGGAAGAGCTCTGAAATGTAATAGACACACAAGAGATATTAGCTATTATTGTCATTACAGTGGTATGTTATCTGATTGGAGCCAAAGATGGTGATTAATACTTTTCATCCTTCCATGAAACATATTTCTCAACAGGAGCCAAAATGCAGGAAGCATACTGCAGACTTGGTCAAATTTGCTCTTCATTCTTTTGTCAGTACTGGCTGTATGAAAATACATCAAAATCCTGGCAGAATACATAATGGTTTGGATAAATGATTAATTATCAAACAATATTTCTGTATGGAAAATGATACACAGCAAAAAGTAGAGAAAAAAATCAAATGTCAGTTTGTATTCAATGAGCTTAAGAATACCTTCCTACTCTGAATGTCCTCATGCATTTCAAAGAAATAGAGATTAAGTATTCACTGAATTGAAGAAAAATATTAGAGCCGCCAAATTAAATTTCATGGCATATTTGTGAATACACTTACATTAGCAAACCTTGATTCAGAAACATTTTGTGGGTATGCTGTTAAAAGAAATTTTAGGGTCAGAAGCTCAGTATTTACTTAACATTTATATAATTGAAATTGGACATTTATTAACACCCTAGTAATGTCTGACATTATGTGCATATATATATATATCTGAATATATGTTCTACAAAAATTTACATATACATCACCTAATTTCATTTTTTGAAGGCTTAAAAAAGTTTGTGTTTATCAGGTAAAATCCTGGAAATGTTATATAACAGGCACTGGACAAGCTCTCAGCTGTTTATTGCAGTAAGCATTGCTATAAATGACATTTCTAAAGCAATTCTGAATCCTGTGGCTCAAAGAGGAGAAAGCCCCAGAACATTTTCCAAATTGAAGCTGGGTATTGCTTCACAAGGTATGCCTTCCTAATGAGAGTGTTCAACCTAAGCTTTTATGAAAATTGTTCCAATTAATGGTCTTATATGATGGATATGGGATTGTGGTTATGAATTTCCAATTCAGTTCACTTTGTGCAAGAGCAATCATCCTTAAAGGCTCATAATTTCTTTTAATTGGATATTTCATTACCAGGCAAGGGTACAGAGAGCAAAACTAATTTTCCTTGCCTTTTATTTAGTCCACTTTATTTGGGAGTAAGTGCTTATGATGCAGGCCTAAGAAGCAATCATCATTTCTGCTTCTAAAATTAACTTGCTAAAACAATGGAGAGCAAGTTATTTTGTGTTTCTATACCTCAGTTTCCCTTTTGGCAAAATGGCTTGTTGACAAACTTCAAAAATAAAAAATATGGTACATTAAAGTGAACAGGCTCTTTCCCACTCAAGGTCTGAATATATTGTTATTCTCATTAGGAAAACCTAAACACATTTTACTATCTTTTACCTCCTTTTTCCTGTTCTGGGCTGGCTGTATTTTTCTCAGTAAAGTTTTGGATGGTAGAAAAAGCAGCCAATTAGGATTAGGTAATGTTCAAATTAGTACTGGTCCATCATTTCCTTGGCTACACAACTTGGCGATCAGGTAGCTGCTTCAAGACTTGATTTCTTCAGTTGCTGTTGTGCCCTGCTGGCTTTCACCAGGCATCAGGGAGGTGCTGTTTATTACTTGCAGCATCACCAAAGGAGCGTTCCATCCCTAGCAATTAAAGAGAAATCAGGAGTAACCCTGCCATGTGTCACATCTGTGCTTAACTCAGTCAGTTACTGCCAGGGCCCAGGCTACTTTGGTCATTATCATTACGCTGGACCTCATTTCCATTCTGTTCTTTACCTTCCCAATCTCCCTACTCTGTACTCCTAAATCTTCCTTCTGTTGCTTCTATGATTTGCATGCCCATCAATACTTTGATTTTACCATTTTTTACTACCTATCCATACTTTCCTAGACTCATTTTTCTTGTTGCTCAACCCAAATTTCACTGTGCCATTAGAATTATTCCCTTGCAAATAATCATAATTCTATTGTATCTCCTTCCCTCTATTTTATTGTCTTGGGAAAAATGCAATTCTTGGATAAACATTCCTATCTATAATACCTTCTTCATGTCTGCACTTGTGCAAGTTGAGCCTTGCTGTCGAAAAAATATCTCATAGACAAAGCATCACTCTAATCATCTCAATTCTCAATCTGATACCTAATACAAAACTCCTAAATCCAACTATGTTTCTCTAATAGGTACATTTTTCTATTTTTCAAGATTACCTATCTGCTTAAATCTCTAAAACCTATTTTCTACTCTCACATTCAGCCGGAGACCACCTCAAAATTTATGGAGAAAATAGAAGTCATAAGAAACAAACTCTCTTATTTTCCCACCAGGAACCCTATAGACTTTTCTAAATTTATTTCTATCTTTTCTTTATCCCATTATCCTATTGAAAGTCAATTCTTCCTTTTTCCTCTACTGGATCATTCTAATGCTTTTTAAATTGTTAAGTTCAGTTAACATGTTTCTGTCCTCATCTTGTTCTATCCCTCCCAGAATTCAGTGCAGTTAATCGTACTCTTCTTCTTGAGACACCTTCCTCCTTTTTTCCCCTCTAATGTCAAAATATTAATTAAGGGAGTATAAGTGTTTTTGTTACATGAACATTTTATGTAATGCTTAGTCAGGGCTTTTGGTGTGTCCATCATTGGAATAGTGTTCATTGTAGCCAATAGTTTTTGGTCCCTCATCTACCCTCCTGCTGTCCTGCTTCTTGGTTACTCATGTGCCCACATATACCCATCCGTTAGCTCCCATTTATTAGTGACAATATACAGTGTTTGGTTTTCCATTCCTGAGATAATTGGAATAATGGTCTCTAGTTTCATCCAAGTTGCTGCAAATGACATTATTCCATTTCTTTTTATGACTGAGTAATACTCCATGGTATATTTATATAAGTGGAGATATATATAAAATTATATATATGTAATTTTCTTATCCACTCATAAATTGAAGGGTGCTTAAGTTGATTCCACATCTTTGCAATTGTAAATGATGCTGTGATAAACATTGAAGTGCAGGTGTGTTTTTAGTAAATGACTTAATTTCCTTTGGATACATGCCTAGTACTGGGATTGCTGGGTCAAATTGTAGGTCTATATTTATTTCTTTGAGGATCTTCATAGTGTTTTCTGTAGAGATTGTACTAATATGCAGTCCCACCAAAAGTGTATAAGCATTTCTTACTCTCTGCATCCATGCCAGCATCTATTATTTTTTGACTTTTTAACAGTAGCCATTCTGATAGGGGTAAGGTGGTATCTCATTGTAGTTTTAATTTGCATTTCCCTGACAATTAGTGATGTTGAACATTTTTTTGTATGTTTGTTGGTCTATCTTCTGTCTTTCTTTTTTTGAGACAGAGTCTCACTTTGTCACCCTTGGTAGACTGCTGTGGCATCACAGCTCACAGCAACCTTAGGCGATTCTCTTGCTCAGCATCCCAAGTTGCTGGGACTACAGGTGCCTGCCAGAATGCTGGGCTATTTTTTTGTTGTACTTTGGCTGGGGCTGGGTTCGAGCCTGCCACCCTTGGTATATGGGGCCGGCTCCCTACTTTCTGCACCGCCCAACGTCTATCTTCTTTTAAAAAAACTTCCATTCATATCTTTTGCCTTCTTTTTGATGGGATTGTTTTTCTTGCTGATTTGTAAGTTGTTTGTAGATCCTTGCTGTTATTCCTTTGTCATATGTATAGTTTGCAAATATTTTTCTCATCATTTAGGTTGTCTTTTCACTTTATTGGTTATTTTCTTGCTGTGCGGAGCTTTTTAATTTACCTAAGTCTTATGTATTTATTTTTTGTTGTTGTATTTGCCTTTGAAGTCTTAGTCATAAATTCTTTGCCTATGCTGATGCCAAAAGACTATTTTTTCCTATAATTTTTTTCAAAATTTTTATGGTTTCATGCCTTAAATTTAAGGCTTTTATCCATCTGGAGTTAATTTTTTTGAGTAGTGAGAGATAGGAGTCCTGTTTCATTGTTCTGTATGTGGCTGTACAATTCACCTAGCACTATTTATTGAATATGTGTTCCTTTCCCCAAGTGAAGTTGTTTCTGCCCTGTTGAAGATCAGTTGGTTGTACTGGAAAGCCTAGTCTGAGCAATCATATGAGAGAAAGAAATAAAATTGGGAAAGAGGAGCTCAAACTATCATTGTGACAATATGATCTTGTATCTAGAAAACCCTAAAGACCTTGCCTAAAGTTTCCTCCCAGAATTGATAAATAAATTCAGCAATGTCTCAGGTTACAAAATCAATGTACACAAATAAGTAGCCATTCTATATATTAACAATAGTCAAGCAGAAAGTCACATCAAGTACTTGATACCATTCATAAGAACTACAAAGAAGATAAAATACCTAGGAGTATACTTGGCAGTGTATGGACACCTTATGGGAAGAAATTGCAGATAACAAACAAATGGAAAAACATCCTCTACTTATGGGTCGATAGAATCAACATTGCTAAAGTGTCCATACTACTCAAAGTGATTTACAGATTCAGTGCAATCTGAATACAAATACCAGCATCATATTTCAAAGATCTAGAAAAAAATAATCCTAATCTTCATTTGAAACGAAAGAGCCCAAATATCCATAGTTATCTTAAATAAAAAAGAACAAATCTGGAGGTATCACATTACCTGACTATAATTAGGCTGCAAGTCTGTAGTAACCAAAACAGCATGGTACTGGAATAAAAGTAGACACATAGACCTTTGGAACAGAACAGAAATCTTCCCCTTGGCTTCTATTTCACGTCAGCCTTCTCATTTCTTTTCTATTTCGGTGATCATTCTTTTCAGGATCCTTTGTTAGCTCATTTTCCCCCACTAACCTCCATATTTGGGAGTGGTTTTGAGTTACATTCTAGTCCTTTTTAAATTGTATTTTGTCATTAGGTGATTTTCCCCCTTTGCATTTACCTACCATATTTAGTTTGATAAATTCAAAATCATCAGAAGAAATTCTAGGTTTACATATTCACTTCTTGTTTTTCGTCTCAACTTGGATGTCTTAGAGATACTCTTAATTTAATAGGAACATTACACTCTGAACATTTATCAGAGCAATTAAACTCTTATCTTCCATGGTCAACAATGCTGTAACCTTGTAATGTCTCTTCTTAATAAACAGCAATATCATCTTTCCTATTGCTCAGATCAAACTCTATGCACCTTATTCTAATGTAAGCCTTGGGTAAATCCATGCCACTCTCTTGCTAAAAAACTTTCATTGTCTTCTCTTGAGCTTTGGTTAAACCTAAACTATTCAACACAGTTGATCCTCTGATGGATCAACACGATTTAGCTCTTAGCTGAATTTCCCAGCACTTTCTTCCCTGCTCCTCTAATGCTCCAGTCATGCTGATTTATTTTTATTTCCTGAATCCTGCTGAATTCTTTTCTACCTCAGGACTCTGGTACATTCTGTTGGTCTGGAATCCTTTCTGTCACTCATTTTGTGACTGGTTTTTTCTCTTCTTTTAGATTTCAGCTTTATCACATTTTTTTTCAGAAGGGTGTTCTGGCCAGAGTATCTGAAATGAAATGTGTTCCTGGTTCCCTCTCTCTTGTTCTCTGTCTGAACAATTTCTTTTTTTCTTGTGGGCATTATGATTATTGGTTTATAGTTATTTATTGGCCTTTTAGCCTACTTCGGATATCACTTTTGTTCTAGTATCTACACGTCCTGAGGCAGGAACATGTTTTTCTTCTCATTGTTTCCTCCCTGGTGTCTGATTCATTTCCTGGAGCTTAGTAGTCACTCCATAAATATTTATTAATGAATGAATTAAATAACAAATGAGGAAAGAGGCTTATATACAGTTAATGCGAGGGTCAAGTAAAATCATATAGGTCAATCACTTTTGAAAATAGTAAAGTGTTAAAGCAACACATTTTTATTCCATTTTTTTCCTATAGTGAGTAATAAACCTAGGACTATTTCTATATTCCTATCTTCCAAGCCACCTTTCTGCCCTCATTCATAAATCTTTACAAATTTCATTATCATGTAGGAAGCTTGAGCAGACCAGGTGGGTTGGGAGAAAATTCTTACCTCCCTCACATATTTATGCCTAGCAACTGTCTTTCCCATATGTCCAATTATGTCTACAAGATAAGAAAAGGGAAAATTATGTGGAAAAAACCGAAGAACCTTAATTAACTCTAAAGGATGAATGTTAATTTTGTGTGTGTATGTGTATGTCAGTGTGAATGTGCTATACGGGAGTTTGCAACAAGGGGTTGGAGTGTGGTTGAGCTTGATGACTTTAAAGGCTCCATTCACCTTGTGATCTAATTTCTTTTAGGATTATGTGAGTTGCAGGCTCAGCCACAAGACAGGATTAAATGTTAATTATGGAGGGCTTTTCCTCCTCCTTTAATAGGTTAATTTAAACCTGCTTATGAAGGTCCTTCATTTCACATGTTGGTTAAAATCATTTCATCATTGTTCCTTGTTCCTGTGGGATAAACTTTTTATCCTAGGCATATCACACATACAAGGTGCCTTGTGAGCTAGAACCTAACTATTCATCTATTAATGTTTAAAAAAATTCTATTTCACCCATTGCACATGACTGAGGAAACTTGGAAAAATTTACGGCTCACTGGCTGTAAACTTCATATTCTCTGATGCCTTTGTTACTTTTTTTATTTCATGCCTTTTTCCTGAAAGCTCTTAAACCTTCCATTTAACTCCAGAAAACATCTATCCATTCTTCAAAAATCAGTACAATTCACCTTCTCCATGAAACATCATTTAACCTCTCTCTAGAAAGAATTCCTTTACAGCACGTGTCTAAGGTTAGCATTGCCAGTAGTCACCCCTCTTCTCAACTGTCATGTCTTCAGAACATTTTTTTGGAAGATCCATATTCCTATTTGTATTCCTAGCTCCACACGGGCACCACTCACATCCTATTCCATATGAACTGTACTCCCTGGAGCACACAGTACAGAGTCTTGTTTGCAAGGTGTGGTGGCCCTATATGCTATATTTTCATGTTTCTGTATTTGTAAGACCTAGCTTTTTACATCGCAGTTGTTAATGTTAAATATCATTTTGGACTTTGCAGTACATACTTTATTACATTTTGGTTTAATTACACTCTCTCTGTTTACTACTTTTCTTATCATTGTAAGAGGATATTCCATTCCCCTGTCTCATGGTCAGTATAACGGAATTTTTAGAACAATATACCTGACCTCTCCCTGTCCCTGCTTCTGTCTCCCAGTTTGTTATACATCTGACAGGAGAAGACAACTGCTACTTACATGTACTCTCAAAGCTCAGGGCATTTTTCTTTGAAACATAAGGAAATGGATAAAGGTTCATGAATAAGATTCAAAATGGGGTTAAATTGTAGCAATTTTGCTAATGAAAATGCTTCATTTTTGTCTGTTGTGAACTTATAAACCTTTTTAGTTCAGCTTAGTCTGCAGTGGCCCAATTCTGTTGCTTTTTGTCACTGAAATGTCATTTATAATTTAAAGCAATAAGCAAAGATTTAAAATAGAATAAAGCAATTCTAGATCTTGTGATCAAGATTTGGGGAACATTTGTAGTTTATTGAAAATTATGTCATTTCTATTAAAAAGCACTATAAATTAAGAAATCAATAGCTTCTTCTTTCTGCTTATTCAAAAATCCTATTTAATAATACTTGCTCTTCTGCTGTGTTTTGGATATTAAAAAGCTGAAGAGGATAGTACTTCCCTTATGGAATTTATCAGAGTTGAGCATTGCCAGTTGGCTAGAGGGCAATCTTAATGAAGCCAAAATCACAGGTTTGATGTGAATATCCACCAGTAACTTTGCTCTGGTATATGGCCTCAATTACACTTTTAACCCTGGGGAGCTGACTTATGATTATGGACCAATTATTTCAATAAACACTTAAACGGGATAAGACTATACAAATGCAAAATCACTATCATAAAAAAAAAAACTCACAGTTTGACTTAATGGAATTTACTTTATTTATCAACCATTTAGGTGAACTCCACCAATGCCACAGCAGTAAGTATAATTTTTATGATGATAGTGCTCCAACTTTTATTTTCTCTCTCAACTCCAATTTCAGCTCATACCACTGTTAATATCTTCATTGAATATCTCTTTACCATTTCAAATTTATAGCAACCAACAGAAAACAAATAATGGTCCAGCACCCATAGCTC
This sequence comes from Loris lydekkerianus, assembly GCA_963574355.1. NCBI lineage: Eukaryota > Metazoa > Chordata > Mammalia > Primates > Lorisidae > Loris > Loris lydekkerianus. The sequence goes on along the minus strand of CAUYPK010123270.1, from coordinate 2,920 downwards.
AGTGGTTATGGTACTGGCCACATACACCAAGGCTGATGGGTTCGAACCCAGCCCGGGCCTGCTAAACAACAATGACAACTGCAACAAAAAAATATTTGGGCATTGTGGTAGGCTCCTCTGGTCCCAGCTACTTGGGAGGCTGAGGCAAGAGAATCGCGTAAGCCCAAGAGTCTGAGGTTGCTGTGAGCTGTGACGCTACGGTACTCTACCGAGGGCAACATAGTGAGACTCTGTCTCAAAACATAAAAACAAAAACAAAAAATAAAACTATCAAATTAAAGAAAAAACAAATCTTGTTTTCACTTCTTGCCCAATTTATATTTTCTTGAAGCCTTTTCCATCTCAGTCAATGACACCAGCACCTTATTAAAGGCTAAACTTAGAAGTCACTTTCAATTCCTCTCTATTCTCATCCCTCCATCCATCTGTAAGCTGGATCTGTTTTCCTACTTCTATAATTACACTTGACCCTTCTCTGCATGTCCATTGCTACCATCTAGCCTGAGCCACCTAGATTATTGCTCTTGAGCCTCAACTAGCTATCTGCTTCCACATTTGCTTCTATTCAACCTGTTCTCCATAGAACAAAGTTATTTTCAAAAATTTGGAAACCTGGTCACGCAAGTTTGTAGTACAAAACTTTTTAGTGACTTCCCTTAGCAACTGGTATAAAATCCATACTCCAATGCATTGCTTACAAAACCCTAACTGAACTGGTATCTGCCTACTTTTGCAACCTATACTCAGCTTGTCACACTCTCTCCCTTGCCCAGTGCTTTCAGTATACACTGGCCATCTTTCTGTTCTTTTTTCTTTTGCTTTAACTTTTTTTGCCCCCAGATTTGATTTCTCCCTGCCAGATTTCTCATTACGCAGGGCTAAATTTGATGTCACCTTCTAAAAGAGGTTCCTTTGAAGGTCATATCTAAATTAACCATCCTATTTCTTTGTAATTTCTCTATTACATCACTCCATTAGATGATATTTATTAAAACTTATGCTTATCTGATATTATTTTATTTGTTTTCTTGTTTATTTTATGACACCTTCAAGGAAAATATAAACTTCATGAGAGCAAAGGCTGTCTCTGTGTTATTCATACTTCTTTTATATAATCAGTATTCAGAGTAATGGTCAAAATCTAATGAATCTTCACTAAATATTTGGTAAATAAATGAATGTTGATTTGCTGCAGAAAGATTATGGATCATCAGTGTTCCATACTGTTAGAGAATTTGGTACATTGCTTAATTAGTAATGTTCCCTTCACATATTCAAACATTTGAAAATTTGGGGTTCCAGGTTGATTTCATTCAAGAAGAATGATGAAAAAATATTTTTTAGAAGATAGTTCAAAATAATCTTAGGCTTAATTTCATAAGAAATGTCAGCAGAAGCAAATATAATTGAAAGTAATAATAAATATTGTCATGAAATTATAAGAGACATACAGAAGATATAAAATCTGGGAAAAATCAAAAAAGCTTAGAAATAGAGGTGAGGTTGAATTAAGTGAAACTGAAATAGCAAAAGAGTTCATTATTTGAAGTAGAAGAACCCAGATGTCCTGATATCTTGTTTGGAAGGTGTGGTGGCCTTATGTGCTATATTTTGTCCTTTTTGTAGTGTAGTTGTCCATTTTGTTGTAGTGTCCATTTTGAGTGAGAGACAAAAACATTTGTGGTTTTTGCTTTTTGCAGAGGGACATAAAGAACAGACAATTGTCACTGCCTCTGAGAAGCCACTGCTTTTGGTGATGTTTACTTCTTTAGGAATATTTGTCTAACACATGTATTTTCCTGTTCTTATAATCTTTTCTATGGTTTGTAACTCCAAGGGCACTCTGTGGGCAGAAACTACAACTTATGCTTGTCCTTTGCTTCCATTTATCAATGAGTTCAAGGTCAGGTGCAGGGTAGGTGTTCTAGCTAGCTTTCTCATGGGGATGAATACAAATGTTCTGTGGTTGTGCAAGCAGAGGCTTGATAGGACATCTGGGTTCCTCTACTCCTGGTTCTGACACACTCCGAGTAAGTCTTGTCTGCATGGCTCCATGAGAGAGAACAAATGGGTACTCAGTTACAAACCCTCTCAGATTTTCTTCTTGCATCAGTTTTTTTTTTTATTAAATCATAGCTGCGTACATTGATATGATCATGGGGCATTATACGCTAGCTTCAAGACCGTTTGACACAGTCTAACCATTTTCATCACAATGGTTAACATAGCCTTCCTGGCATTTTCTTAGTTACTGTGCCAAGACATTTACATCCCACATTTACTAAGGTTCGCATATACCCTTGTAAGATGCACCACAGGTGTAATCCCACCAATACCCCTCCCTCCCCTCCCTTTCCCCCTTCCCCTTATTCTTAGGTTGTAACTGGGTTATAGCTTTCATGTGAAAGCCCTAAATTAGTTTCATGGCAGGGCTGAGTACATTGGGTACTTTTTCTTCCATTCTTGAGATACTTTACTAAGAAGAATATGTTCCAGCTCCATCCATGTAAACATAAAAGAGTTTTTTAAAGTCTCCATCTTTCTTTAAGACTGCATAATAATTGCATCAGTTTTTGTATATGAGTTTGAACTATTTAGTAGCTATTGAATCCTTTTCTTTCCCTTTCAGTAAAATTGTAAGCAGAAGCTGGCATCTAAAATGGAAATTGGCTGAGCTTAGCAGCAGAACCTCCTAATTTGCTAAGGAACATTCTGAAATGGGAGTTCTTCAAACTTCCTCAAAGTCTTATAGTAAGAATTCTATGTGTATCAAGACTTCCAAAACAAGATCAAAACACTCCAAGAAGATCTAGAAAAGAGAAGAAAAGAAATTCTAGAAAATCCCCTGTGGACGGGCCTACATTGTTTTTCACCCTACCTTCTTCCCCTGCTACCCTTATTTACCCTTCACCTTTGGGCC
>CAUYPK010123269.1:0-11431 GCA_963574355.1 Loris lydekkerianus | reverse complement strand
TGGATGTGGAGAGAAGGGAACACTTTTACACTGCTGGTGGGACTGCAAACTAGTACAACCCTTTTGGAAGGACATATGGAGAAATCTCAAAGTGCTCAAGCTAGACCTCCCATTTGATCCTGTAATCCCATTACTGGGCATCTACCCAGAAGGAAAAAAATCCTTTTATCATAAGGACACCTGTACTAGACTGTTTATCGCAGCTCAATTTACAATTGCCAAAATGTGGAAACAGCCTAAATGCCCACCAACCCAGGAATGGATTAACAAGCTGTGGTATATATACACCATGGAATACTACTCAGCTATTAAAAAAATGGAGACTTTACATCCTTCGTATTAACCTGGATGGAATTGGAAGACATTATTCTTAGTAAAGCATCACAAGAATGGAGAAGCATGAATCCTATGTATTCAATTTTGTTATGAGAACAATTAATGACAATTAAGGTCACGGTGGGGGTGGGGGAAGGGAAGAGCAGAAGAGAACGAAGGAGGGAGGGGTGGGGAAAGGAAGAGCAGAGAGAGGAAAGGAGGAAGGAGGTGGGGCCTTGGTGTGTGCCACACCTTTTGGGTGCAAGACACGATTGCAAGAGGGACTTTACCTAACAGATGCAATCAGTATAACCTGGCTCCTCAATGAATCCCCAACAACAAAAAAAGCAAGTATTATGAAGCCTTCCCTTCATCTCCTAAGCTTGTCAGACAGGTTTTATTGACATACCTGTTTTCTACCTATGTGATTTCCCTCCTTTTATGCAGGTTGTGTCTCTGTAGCTCTTGTCTGACAGGGCACACATCAGGACGAATCTTGGTATTACGTGTTCCCATGTGGAGGGCTGACGCTGACATAGAGGTTGGAAAGGAAGTCTCCTGGCCTGGGGAAGTGTTTGCAATAACTAGAGAACCATTGGGCAGCTTTTGTGGACCTACTTTCTGATATTTAGCTGCAACCATCTTCCAAATGCTTCCTTATCAGTAGACAATAAAGAGGATAAATATTTATTGCCTGATACATTATACAGTTTGGCCAAAATATTCACCACCGATTGGTATGAGTTTCCCTCTCAAGTCCCTTTAATAGGCTTGCAAGGCCTCCATTCTTCCTCTTCCCATAGAGCTGCGTTTCTGTCAGTATCCCATTCACATCTGTAAAACTCTCAAGCACTGTAAATACTCTGAGATTTTACTCTACTTGGAAACTAACAAGTTGGTGCTACGGTTTCATATGTGCTGGTAGAAGACCCAAGACTACTGGATCAGAGACGAAGAACAATTTATTATCCACAGCAATAGAAATAGTGTCAACATTTTTGTTCAGCTCCTTGAGCTCTTCTAATACATATAGGGTGATGTGAAGGATGCCAGATTATGGTTGCAAACAAGTGGGTTGTGTTACAGGGGAGGAATTCTGAGCTTAGGGTATTCAAATATTATATAATGATTAGTAAGTATATTTGCTCTTTGATCCGGAAGGAGACACTAATTCCAGCTTCCAAAACCATAGGCAAATTTGCTTCTAGGTCTGGAGAGAGATACTATCTCTATATTCAAAAGCTTTTTTTGTGATACAAACGTCCTTGAAAAGGTGGTCTAGAACAAAGGTCAACAATTATCTTTCAAGGTGTGCTGAAATATAATAGGCCCACGAAGAATTATTTCCCTATACTCGGAGTTTCAGGCAGCCCTTTTTCATGATTTTAAGACCCAATTGAAAACAATAACACAGGAAAACTGGCTTGGAAAACATTAATGAGAATTTTGGTTTCTTTTTTCATAGTTGTATGGTATATTTCAGTGACTATACATTTAGCAGTTTATCAAATAGTATATTGAGATTGCAGGTTAAGAAAATATATACTGATATTTCTCCTGCAAGTTCTCATATGATAATTCTTGTGAACTTTCATTCTTCCTAATAAGGAAGATAAGACTATAGTATTTTAGTGAATGGGCCTGGACTCAACTCATTTCACTGTTTCTTAGATTGTAAATAGTCATTGAACTACATGATAAAAGGGGAATCAGTTGATGTTTTGCCTTGGAACTAGTGAATTGGGTCTGCAGGGCAGTGTTGTCAATCTGACAGTTTTATTTTTCTACATAGAAACATGATAGGACCTTATCTTGCTAATCAAAAGAAACAACACCTTTTCCCTCATCCTAAGACCTCAAATATATATATATATACATAGTTTCATTCAGATGTATCTTCCCAACAGTGAAAAGATTTGCATAAGATTTAGATAATGGCTGAAAGGAAAGCAATCATTTGTTGCTGAATAGGTACATTTCATGTTCACTAGAGTTACATTGATTATAGAGAATTCTTCATTGCTAGGGTAAACTGTGTTAGTCTTACAATACTAAGTGGCTTTGGGTCTCTTATTCTGGCACCCCTAGTTACTGTATAAATTTGAGCAAAGTTTTTTTTTTTTTTTCTGTTAGGTTTCTCTTTATTTGTAAGAATGGTTGCCATGTTTAAAAAAAATTTTTTTTAATTAAATCATAGCTGCGTACAATAATGCAATTATGAGGTACAATGTGCTGATTTTTGAGCAACATTTTTAACCCCCGAGCTTTAGTTTTTTACTCTATAAAGAAACAGGGGATAAAAAATTCACTTATGAGCAAACTTATGAGAACTACTGGGATAAAATTAAAGTGTCTAAAAAAACCTCATACAATATACAGTACACAATTAGGCCTCTGTAAAAGTCTGTCTCCTTCTTTCCTATGTGGTTCGATTACATCTTGATAGAAAATCCTTATTCTTCATGGGCATGTTTTTCATTGGTGTACAGATTCCTCACTAATCCAGGAACCAAAATTAATCCTCCCTAAAGGACCTTGCCTTCTCATACCACAGGACAAACTTCCCTGTCTCCTTATTTAATATTCTGTTGTTGACTGTGATTCCCAGGATTGCATCCATGTTAAATAATGAAGGACTCACCATATAAACACCAGACAAGACCCGGGATGCGATTCCATGTGAGAGCTCCTGACAGAGGGGCAGTGTGTTAAAAAGCTAAAGAACAGATTTGCAAAGCCTAAAATCCTTAGAATCTCAGCTTCAAATCCTGGCAGGATTGAATTAGCTTTTTTTTTTTTTTCTTTCTCTGGAGTAGTTAAACTTAGTTTCATGTGTTTTGTCTGAGGACTGCGTGTGGGAGTGGGAATCTATATCATTCAGATGGAAGCTTTCATCTGTTTCAAGCCTGTATGTATATTAAAACAGCCATGAAATTTTATATGTGCTCAAAGCCTAAAAATATCAGCAGAGACCTTAAGAGAATCAGACAGTGGGTTGAGGAGAGATTTAATATTCACTATTTCTCCATTCTACGTTTTTGCACTATTTTTATAAAAAGTTGGGTTTACAGGAGCTTGAAAATGTACTTTGAAAACAGCAATTGTCCAGTTCATGTATTCTATTAAGATGACAATTGCAAACACTTTAAAATAAAACAAAACCATAACTTTATTTCTCAACAGCAGGGTTTGGGGGCCCAAGTTGTTTAAATGAGACTCTCAAATTTCATTTTTAGTTTGCTTTAAAAAAACAGCTCTGGTAGTATTGCCAACATCATCTTGAGTTTCCTTAGTTAAAACACACAGGGAACAAGAGGAGACGTCAAGGATGCCACAGAGGGACAAATGGCTTCAGTGGATGGGGCCTATCCTGAAAATGGGTATGCTTGGGGCTTACATTGAGGTCCTAGTTCTAGTTCTAAGGATTTTGTATCACTGTTTCTTTAATAATTCATCAAGTTCAGCATGCTTTGTTGCCTAAAGAGTGATGTGTCTGTTAACCTTCTAAAGCAATAAAGGTTAGTTTATTAAGTAGAGCTGAGCGTGATATACCAGAACAGGGTTCTTGAATGCTGAGGAGTTACTTTTTTCCCCATCCAAGACATTCTTGAGGCACCTGTAGTCTACCCTTGGGTTTCCAGGCCAAAGCCCCAATGACCAAGGAACTGTAAATGCATCATTGAACTCAAACACAGCTTCCCTCCACCTCCCTGAGAACAATGTGCTGTCTCTGTTCCCCAGGCCATGGCTCCCTATCTTCCCCCTACCCACCCTTGCACTTGAAAGTCAGAGCTGGAGCCTATGTGTGAGTGCCTATTTTTGGTAAATGCCATGGTTTTTCACATCACTGAGTGAACATGAAAATTTCTCTCTAAATATTTGAATCACTTCATTTATAAGCAAAGGTACTTTCTCAAAATGAACATTGTAAAGCCAACCAATTTGACTACACATCTGGGTTTGAACCCAAGAGAAGCAGAAACACCATAGTTAATCAAACAAATTTGTATTGCTATTCTTAGCAAGCGGTCTCATCTTGAGGAAACCACAAAGTTGTCATCTGGGAAGTCTCAGTTTTAGGAATGGTGCTGAGCAGGGCTATTGGGTGTTTAGGAGGGGGGCTGAGGCAGGGAGGTCACCAATTGTATAGAACACAACATGAAATTGTGAAAAGGCTTTCAGTAAACTTTTTTTCCCTTCACATATTACTTTTCAGAGCAGTGACTTTGAATTATAACAATTTGGAAAGAATGAATGCAGTGTGACATCATGCATAATATGTCACTGAATTTAGGAATTAGGAAAAACTGAAACTTAGTCCTGCGTATGCTGTTATTTAATTTTGTATTTTGGGGGCAAGCTACACCTCAATATGGTGTCCAATCCTACTTTATAAAAATAAGAAATCGGTTTAGATCAGAATCCCCAAAATGTGTACTTAAGACCTGTGAAATTGCCTGCAAAGGTAGAATTAATTATGTGATAAAATAAATTGGGAAATGTTAAATACTGAGCCCTCTAAAAGCACATTAAACAGTGAAGGCTGTGAAAGGCTCTGCAGTTAAATATGTGGCTTAACCTTTAGTTATTTTCCAAAGAACTTCTTTTCTAGTGATGCATCTTAGTATCTCTTAAGGATAAAGTATTACAAATATCTCTTGAAAACTCTAGGTTTAATGACCTCTAAAACCATTTCCAGTTATTATTCAAGTATACTGGTTCCTCTGTTTTATTATGTGTTGTATTTTGTTAACAAGAGAGGTTTTCTTTGTTGATTTTTGGTAATTTCTCAGATAAAGAGTAACAAAAGATGGCCAAAGATTCATTAGAATGAGTCACTGGTCCCTTTGCCTCACTTAAGGTGCTTTCCAGTATTAAAGTTTATGATTCTAATTTGAGATCAGGGACAAGAACTCTTATAAGAAAAATTAATTGTACTTTTTACCTTCTAGAAAATCTTATGTTGCTTTAATAGCCTGCAAAAAATGGTTGTTCCCCCCCTCCCCAATTCTCATTTTAACACAATAATAGTTTTCTCCATAAGCACCAGAAATATTTTCCAGCCTCATGGCTAGTACTTCTAATGTCTCTGAGAAATCATATTTCTATTCATGTAATACCTTTAACTAAATTTTAAGCTATGGGTTGGTACGAGTTTACACAGGCATTAAAATTTCTGATTATTTCTTAGGACATTATGTCAGAGTATACAGGCTGTATACTATTTTAGAACTATTTTAAATTGCACATGAACTTTATGGTCAGCCGGTATGTGCTGTTGATTTTACTTATCGTTAAAATGCGTCCTAGAAAGTTGCTTTCTATGTCTTTCATTCAGATCAATAAAAAAAAAAAATGTACAGGACTGCATCTTTAATTTCAAGTTCATTTACAAAGCAATTAATTTTTATTTAAAACATAGCAGCCTTATTACTGACAATGTATTTCTTTTCTCAAAGTTATTAAAAATGTATTTTGATTTAAAAAAAGCTTCTAGGAGTTCCAACATCAAAAAATAAATATTAGTGTTTTATGCACTAAAAACAGTACTAAAAATTTCCCCAATTATTCTCTAATTGGCTACTCTTTCTCTGGAGTTAGATATTGAGGATGGTAAAATACTCCCAGTACCCACAAGGTGGCATGGCCTTCTTGTTTAATTCAGTTTCATTTATTATTTCTGCTTTATCTGCTACTATATTTTAGAATCTAGTCTTTTATTAAAGTTTTGAATTTCACTTTATGGTTTCATTTTTCCTCACTTGTAGCCAGTGGAGAGGGCTGGAATTTCAAGAGGGAGAGAGCGATTTTTTACAGAGATATTCAAGTAGAACTCTTGAGCCTTTTCTATTGTTTCAGTCCTCTTTGGAGCTGAATTTAATTTATTTGACTTTGTTTGAAACCTAGTGATTATCACAATGCTTGATTAATAGCAGGCACTCCATAAATATTTGCCATGGTATTTCATGAATTGTCCTATTGAAAAAAATATTCAAATAGTACCGTACGGTCGGAACAATTTTTGAATACTTTATATCGTTCTACTTACTAATGAAAAATCTCTGCCTCCACTGTTTAGGAAGTACTGTTATTTTATGGTGCTATAAAAATATGTCATGGGTTAGGGCAAAATCTCTGTCCTTTCTCAATTGTAAGAAAGGCATGATTGTAATCTAGTTGTTTGTACCCTCACATTAACCTGAACTAAAAAACAAAAGGAAAGGCATATTTCATTCAGGTCAGCCCTTTTCTTTTTCCCTTGGTAAAAATCGATAGATCCTTTCTCTAGAACGTAGATAGAAGAGGATGAGTAGGCTGTAGATAAGTGAATAAGTATATAATCGCAACAGCATAATAGTCACTCACCCATTCATTCATTCATTCACAACAACAAATATTTACTGAATGTTCACTGTGTGTTGGGTATTAGAGATGGTAAACAATGGATAAAATAGCCAAACATCTTACACCGGAGTGGACAGGCAATGATCTACATAAATACATCAGATGAGTGAAGTACCACAGCATGCTCAATAATGACAGTGCTCAGGAGAAAAGGTAAAGCAGAGGAAAAAGACACTTGGGCTAATAGGAGGGAGAAGGCCTCTCGAAGAATGTAAATTTTGCAAAAAGACTGGGAAAGATGCAGAGATGAATTGTGTGAAAAAAAAAAAAAAAAAAAGAAATGGATCGTGTGGTTGTCTGGGGGAAGAATATTCCAGGCAGCAGAGACAGAGGTACAAGGGCCCAAGTGGGAGTGGGTCACTATTTGTCTTAGTTTTCTCAGGCTCTTGTAACACAATACCATGTAAAAGGAACGTTAGACACAACAGAACTTTATTTCTCATAGTCCTTCAGGGTATCAAGTCCAAGAGCAAGGCAGACTCTGTGTCTGGTGAGGGCCCTCTTTCTGGGTCATGGATGATACCTTTTCCCTGTGTCCTCACATGGTGGAAGGGACAAGGCTCTCTCTGAGATCTCTTCCATAAGGTCACCAATCTTGTTGGTGAGGTCCTACCCTTATGACCCAAGAGCTCAAGGGCTCCACCTCTGCCTTAGGGCTTAGAATTTTAACTATGATTTTGGGTGGGAAACAAATATTCAGACCACTTGTGCGTCCTACCACAGAGTCTTACATAAAATGAAACAGGAACAAAGGAAAACGAGGGACTCCTGGGGGGAGTGGAAAAGGATCTTGCTGAGGAAGAGAAGTTTATTTCAGACGGAGTGAGGACAAAGGCTCTCCTCTTGGAGAGAACAGGGTAAGCAAAGCCGTAGAGTTATGAAAGCCAAGGTTATGCGGGGAGCAAGAAGAAAAACGAGGCTGTGAACAGAACTAGTAGACAATAGCCTTGTCTCAACAACTCTATCTTACATCCACTCGGGAGGAAAAGTGGTGATTTTTATCAGACTAATTTTGAGTCAAAAAAAAAAAAAAAAAGCTCAGGGTTTAATTGAGGGAATTTACGAAATAAAGTGAAAAGATAATATATATGCAGGGTAACTAACTTTTACAGTTTGGATCTGTTTTCCTTTTTTTAAAAAAATGTATGTATGTTCCTTCTCATTGGGATTACGAAATTTTGACTTGGGGATGCATGAGAGGACAGACAGTAAAAGCTTTGAGCCTCCTGTATTTTCTAGATACCAGCCCCGCTTTTGAGATAAGCCCCCCAGGATGCAGTGTCTCCCTCGGTATGCGGTACATTTTAGATATCTGAGATCTCTACCATGGATAGCATTAATTCTCTTTTCTGAGAGGTTTCACCAGAGGGAGAGCTCAAGTGATTCTATCTGATGGCTTTTTCTAAGATTTAAACCTTTAGTAGGGGTCAGATAAGGGGATGGGAAAATCTCCCTTGATTGTTTTGGAGTCCACAGACTCCGACACTTTAAATGTGAACTACTAAGCTTCTAAATGAATGTGTACATCTGCTGCTGCAGTAAAGTGGCTTCAGGTTTTTTTTTTTTTTTTTTTAAAGGCAATATGGTGGATTTAAATTTCAGACTACAACTTCAGGTGTGCAAGCTACCACTCATTTTTCTAAAATTCAACTTAGTGTCTATTTTCAGACTTCATGGCACTCGCATGACAGAAAGTCTCATTTCAGGACTTTTAGCAGCACTTTCCTTCCTGGGAGCTGTGGGGTTTGAGAGGTGTCGTGAAGGCCAAGGCAGCAGGAGGGGGTGGGATCTGCTCCACACCGACTGTCACAGAGAAACTGTCAACCGTCTGTCCAGAGGGCCCCTGCAAGCCCGTGGCTCCCTTGCTAGGAACAGGAACTTGCTGCAGCTTTTCTGGCACACTGGTTGCCAGAGACAACATCTCTGGCTCTTGGATAGCCAGGTATATAAAAACCAGAGGGCGTTTTCTGATCCCACATAGCCCGTCCTGAGCCCAGGGCTGGAGAGTGGATTCTTTGCTTTAATGACGGAAGGCAGGAGAGAAGCACCAAGAAGAGGGAAAAAATTATTATTGTACAAATATCATCCGACACTCCTCCCATATAGACTGTGTTCATATATATGAGGTCTGACAATTAAGTTCACAAACTCATCCTAGAAAAGGAACTACATACCTGCTTACTGAATATCACCATAGTTGCCTTTGAGGTGCTCCCGCTGGGAAGCTCTGCACCCAGGCCACTGCCTAGTCCACCCTTCAAAGCAATTTTGGAACACTTTCTGTGGAAGGGCCACCAGAGCTGTTGTCCTATGGTACACAAAACACTCAACAATTGTGCACACCGCTCACCACATGTCAACGAGCACACAGCTACGAGACGCTGAGATATCAGGCTTATGAACCCTTACTGAATTGTTCATTCAGTGCTGCCAGCATAAGTGCATGGCGGCAAGTTCTCCAGCTTAATTGTCAGACCTCGTATGACAATAGCGCTGATGGTCATTCCATAAAAAGAATGGATTTTTTTTTTTTTTTTTTTGAGACAAAGTCTCACTATGTCACTGTCGGTAGAGTGCTGTGATATCACAGCTCACAGCAACCTCAAACTCTGGGGTTTAAGCGATTCTTTTGCCTCAGCCTCCCGAGTACCTGGGACTACAGGCACCTGCCACAACGCCTGGCTATTTTTAGGGATGGGATCTAGCTTTTGCTCAGGCTGGTCTCAAATCCATGTGCTCAGGCAATACACCTGCCTTTTGTAACCCAGAGTGGTAAGATTACAGGTGTGAGCCACTGTGCCTGGCTTCTTTTCTTTTCTTTTCCTTTCATTTACTTATTTTGAGACAGAGTCTCACTACATCACTCTCAGTGCAATGTCATGGCATCACACAGCTCACAGCAACCTCCAACTCTTGGGCTTAAGTGATTCTCTTGCCTCAGCCTCCCAAGTAGCTGGGACTACAGGCGCCCACCATAACCCCTAGCTATTTTTCTGTTGTGGTTGTCATGGTTGTTTAGCTGGTCTGGGCCGGGTTCGAACCTGCCAGCCTCAGTGTATGTGGCTGATGCCATAACACTATGCTATAGGTGCCGAACCAAAAGAATGGATATTTTTAGTCATTCCCAAATTGCTTTGAAGTGTGGCCTAGGTGCTGGCATCAGTGTGCAGCTTCCCCAGGGGAGCACCTTGAAGGTGACTGTAGTGACATTCAGCAATGAGGTTTGTAGCACTTTTTCTAGAATGAGTTTGCAAACTTAATTGTTGGACCTCTCACATGTATGTTCTTCTATTGTGTTCATAGGTATGTGTGTGTTTTCTGTGAGAAGACAAGGTTACTGATTACTGTTGGGCAATGTTAGGCAACTTTTTCAGCATCTTAGAGTGTTTGTTTCTTAATATACAGGGAATGTCCATCAAGTTCGTGTGCAATTTTAATTTGCACACTATTTTAAATTACACATGAACTTGATGGACACCCTGTATAAACATGGATGCTAAGCGTGCAATGACTAACTAAAAGATTGTTATGAGGATTACATGAGCTAACTGTATGATGAGAGCACGGCTGATCATTATGCACGTATACCCACACCTACAGCACTAAGAACACATTTCACTTTTAGTTCAAACACTGTTTTAAATTTCAAGAGATCTATGTTTTCAAAGCAAAATTATTAGACTTATTAGACAGAACATTAGCTCATATCCTCCTTCCTAGGAAGAACAGGCCATCTCACAATTGTTCTAGTGTGGAGCTTCCTCTTTCCCTTAAGCCCTCAGGCTCGTTTTCCACTCTGCCTGTTTCCTTTTTACCACAGTGGTAGCCTCACAGGGCACAAATGGTTCATAAAGGGCACAAATGGTCCATAAAGGGCACAAATGGTCCATATTTCTGAGAATGTTGTGGCATGGTCAGGGCTAACATAGGGGAGGAGGTGTGGAGGTTTCTGCACCAACTTAGGTGCAGTAGAGAAGGATCCAAGGGTTGCATTTGCCTTGGGACTCAGCATGGCACTGAGTTCCAAGCCAGTTTCTGGAGTTGTTTCTCAAATGACAGGATAGTGGGAGGCAAGGCCCTGGACATACGAGTGGATGGCTTCAGCCGTAGAGGGCTGGTATCCCAGGCATGGAGTTGCTACTCTGCTTCCTGGGTTTCCTCCAGCAGGTCTTTGCATGTGAACCTGAGCTGACCCATCCTCCAGTAGGTCTTTGCACACATACCTCAGATGACCCATCCTTCAGCAGGTCTTTGCACATGCACATCAGCTGATCCATCCTCCAGCAGGTCTTTACACACACACATCAGCTGACTGATCCTCCAGTGGGCCTTTGCACATGCACGTCAGCTGACCCATCCTTCAGCAGGTCTTTGCACCTGCATATCAGCTGACCCATCCTCCAGCAGGCCTTTGCACATGCACATTAGCTGACCCATCTTCCAGCGGGTCTTTGCACATGCACATCACCTCACTGATCCTCCAGTGGGCCTTTGCACACACACATCAGCTGACCCATCCTCCAGCGGGTCTTTGCACACACACATTAGTTGACCCATCTTCCAGCGGGTCTTTGACATGCGCACATCAGCTGACCCATCCTCCAGAGGGTCTTTGACATGCACACATCAGCTGACCCCATCCTCCAGTGGGTCTTTGCACACGCATATCAGCTGACCCATCTTCCAGTGGGTCTTTGCATGCACACATCAG